>JBBBDQ010002177.1:2545000-2672500 GCA_037127315.1 Ascarosepion bandense
AAAACTGAACAAGAACCCGACAAATCAACTAAAATCTAAACTTAATAAACTCATCAGCGCCAACAATGCCGATCAGAACTCCTTAAGACTCCCCAAAATTATCGGCGACTACAAACCTGGAACCATAAAAACACACAAACCTAATTATCCTCTCCGCCCTATCATATCCCAAATTCCTACTCCTGTATACCATCTAACTAAACATATTAACCAGCTTATCACACCCTACCTCCCGAGTAAATACAGCATTAAGTCAACTCTAGAGGCAATCCAAATCCTTAAGAGCGAACAACCCAATAATGAAATCATAGCTTCACTTGATGTCGAAAACCTATTCACTAACGTACCCGTTAGCGAAACTATCGACATAATTATAAGGAATGTCTACAATAATCCTGCATTACCCCCACTCAAAATTAATCCCAACATCTTAAGCAAAACCCTACTAGCTTGTACTACCGAAGTCCCATTTGTCGGCCCTAACAGCACTATATATATACAACGTGACGGCGTTTCCATGGGTTCAGTACTCGGTCCGACATTTAGCAATTTCTATACTACCTTTACAAAATTCAAAAAGCCATCAATATACCTTAGATACGTTGATGATATCCTACTGTTAATTAAAAATACTGACGAAATCCTACAACTACAAAAACAGTTTCAGGATAACTCAGTCCTAAAATTCACCTATGAACTCAGCAATGACAACAAAATTCCTTTCCTCGATATACTTATCAACACTAATGGCAGTAAGTTCACTATCTCACCATATAAAAAACCCACCAACAAAAATCCCTCCACACTTAATTATATTAGCGAATGCCCCCACTATTACAGATCAGCAATCATAAAAAATCTATTACATCGAGCAAAAGCCAACTCGTCTACAAAACACATCTTCCACAGTGAACTAAAAAACATAAAACAGACACTCATCAACAATAATTTTCCTAACTACATAGTTGATGAACAAATACGACATTTCCTTACAAACCTGAACACGAAAAAAACAACACATGGTAATAGCCCAACCAACCCCAAACATATCACTCTCTTATATCGTAGCCAAATGCACACCAACTAACAACTAGATGAAAATATCCCCCCCAAAACTCATAAACACTAATATCTCTCCGACAGACCCCAACAAAAGAATTAAATTTATCATATATTACGCTAAATCCACAACATCCAACTCAATCGTCCGCAACGACTCCTCCCCCACCGTTAGCGATTTGCAAAAAAACAATGTAGTGTATAAATGTGGTTCTACAGAAGGATGCTACGGATATCGTGGACTGAGCATACAAGCAACGACGAAGTGTTAGAAAGAATGGCAACAAAAAGGAAATTGATGCTGAGCATCAGGAAGAGACAACTGAAGTTCCTGGGACATGCAATGAGGAAGGAGAGCCTGGAGAACCTGATACTGACTGGACAGATAGAAGGAAGGAGAGACAGAGGAAGGCAGCGGATAACATATTTGCAGGGTCTGATCAGGTGGATGACGGAACGGGGGTTGCCAGGAGCAACAGGAGCAAACATACTAAGAGCCACAAGGGATAGGGAGACGTGGAGATCCATGATCGCCTACATCCTGAAGGGACAGGGCACATAGAAGAAGAAAGAAGTGTATAAATTCAAATGCCCCTTTCGAGAATGTATCTCTAACAAACTAAATAATACCTACATTGGACATACTACTAACTCGCTTTCGCGAAGACTTACATTGCACTTAAATGAAAATTCTAACATATTCCGACATTTAAAACACCACGCCTATCAACACAGATGACATCTTCGTTGCCATATTCACGTTTTTTTTCCGTTGAATAGACATTTGAAGTAAACACTTTATTTTCTCCAATAAGACTGTTCTAGTTCCACGTGACATGCCTCTTCTGAATGACTTGGTATCAATTAACTCCCCTTAATACAACTTAATACAACTTAATACAACTCTCCAAGTTTTTTTTCCACCTCCGAATTCGAATTCCAGTCGAATTCGTTGCATCCACTTGCGCGCAAAATACCGTTGGGATATATATTAATTCAACTCTTCTCTCTGCAGCTATGGGTTAAATGGTAGGATATTAGGTTCTATAGCCTTTGTTGGCAACCAGTCTACCCCATAAAGAAATGCTGCTTGGATTCCTCGAGCCACAAAATTAGCAATTAGGTCCCACCCTTTTACTGTGAAACTAATAAATTTTAAACTTAAATTCTACTCCATCAGCTTCTTTTCTCGCACTTCCCGCCTATGGAATTCTCTTCCGCATACTTGCTTTCATGACAGTTACAATGTCCAAGAATTTAAATGTAAAGTCGATAGTCATCTCCTGTCTCACTAACTTACATCCGCTCTCTCTCTCATGCTTTTCTACATCCACCCCACTCTCATCAGTACTCTCTTCCCTCTCCTACTCTCTTCCTGACACCCCCTGCAATCTCTCACTCCTCATAACATTCCTCCTTTCCACCCCACTCTCATCAGTAATCTCTTCCCTCTCCTACTCTCTTTCTAACACCCCCTGCAACCTCTCACTCCTCATATCATTCCTCCTATTCAACCCCTGCACAACAGTGGCAGTAAAATGCCTTGCTTGGGGCGACACGATTATAAAAAAAAATCTTTTCATTCAAGCTAATGAACTTACAACTCTTTTGGGTCAAGTCACGCTATTCAACCAACACTTTAACACTTTTATCCAGGGCAACAGTATATGAATTTTTGGGACTTATAAACCTAATGTCGCAAAAACTGTTTTTTTTTTTTTTTTTTTTTTACCAAATCTCATATTACAATTTTGTTGTTTGTTATTGTTTTTCTATAGCACTCCGTATTATTCCCTGGATGTTGTTGATCATCTATAGCACGAGCACCAGACCAGATTTATCAGTATTATGAAAAATTCCTCAAATATGGTGGATCAATCCTTGACTAAAGCGCAGAAACAACCTTCGTCGAATGTTTTCAATAAAGCAAAGATGTGTCAGTAATTTCTGTCCACGTTCAGTTTTTTATTGTTTACGGTACAAAATTAAATATTAACTTATAACATAAGATTGTTCTAATTCCATATGCAATGCCTTACGAAAGGTAAGATTTCCAAATTTTTAGATTTAAGAAACGCTTCACGAAACATTCTATCGTTTGTAACTACTTGCTTCAAATTAAATCCTGACATTTGTCTTGATAAAGTCCAACACAGGACGAAACAAGTCAGTTGAGATAAGTTTTTTTTTTAGTCAATTATTCATTTTAACGCCCCATAATTCTTCTTCTTCTTCTTCTTCTGGCGTGTCCTTTCAGGCACGTAGACGATCATGGACTTCCTCTTGGCTCTGTTTCTTGTTGCTCTCAATATTTTTCCTCTAGGTCAGTCAGTCAGTTAAGTGCCATACGTGATACACGCTTGGGCGATCATGTCTCGAAAGAGACATGACTAACTGGGCAGAAGATTATCCCGCAGTAGGTTGCCATTGCTTTCTGCGGTAGACTGGTTGCCGACCAAGGCTATAGAACCCAATCCGTCCTATTATTTAACCCATAACTGGAGGGAAGAGACGGATTAATACCTTTCCCAAGGGTATTTGCGCGTAAGTGGATGCATGGAATTCAAGTGGAATTCGAACTCGGCTCCCCGATTTCTCGTTCCGTATCTCTCTCAAACCCTGTTCCACCATCCATTTGCTCAAACCTATCAAATGTCTGGCACGGGTTTCCACGATTTCTCTTTCCTTCTATCCTTATTTTTTTTAATAATTATATCGCCCCAAGTAAGGTATTTTACTGCCACTGTTTTGCAGGGGGTTACATCGGAAGAAAATTATGAGAAAGAGTGACAGATTATAGGGGCTGTCAGGAAGTGGGTAAGAGAAAGATGAGAATACTGATGAAAGTGGAGTGGATGGAGAAAGAAGCATGAGAGAGAGGATAAAGAAAGAAAGAAAAAGAGAGAAAAAGGAAAGCGAGAAAAAAGAGAGAGAAAAAAGAAAGAATCGTAGGATTTTTATTTTATAATCATATCTCCCCAAGCAAGGCATTTTACTGCCACTGTTTTGCAGGGGGTTACACAAGAGGAGTGTTATGAAAAAGAGTGACAGCTTACAGGGGAAGAGAGTATGAGAAAGAGGCGAATACTGGTGAGAGTGCGGTGGACGAGGAGGGATGCTATGAAGAGTGAGAGGTTGCAGGGGGTGTCAGGAAGATAGTAGGAGAGGGAAGAGAGTACTGATGAGAGTGGGGTGGACGAAGAAAAAAGCATGAGAGAGAGAGGATGTAAGTTAGTGAGACAGGAGATGACTATTGACTTTGCATTTACATTCTTCGAGATTATAGCTGTCGGGAAAGCAAGTAAACTGAAGGGAATTCCACAGGCGGGAAGTGCGAGAAAAGAAGCTACTGGAGTAGAATTTGCGTTTACAATTTATTGGTTCCATAGTAAAAGGGTGGAACCTAGTTGCTAATCTGTGGCTCGAGTAAATTTATATATATGGATTACCAGTGAGCTAAGTTCATCTGAGCAGAAGCCGCGAAAGTATTTCTGGAAGAGACACAGATACTCCTTCCTGTGAGCATTAAATTCTCCAGGCCCTCCTTCCTCATTACGTGACCCAGAAATTTAAGCTGTATCTTCTTGATGTTGAGTATGAATTTTCTTCTCGTTTGCATCTTCTCCAAACACCTCATCAATGCTCACGTGCCCAGCCCATGGCATCCTCAGCATCCTTCTGTAGAACGACATTTTTGCTGTTTCGAGCCTCTCCTTCATCCGTGAGGAGATCGTTCAACATTCACTGCCATACGGAAGGACAGCTATCACATAGCATTCCATCTCTCTTTTCTTTGATTCCAATGAGACATCTTGCCTTTGATATATATATATATATATATATATATATATATATATATATTAAAAAAGGATTAATTCAAAGATGTTGAATAGCCATTTCGATATGAAGATCCCCACGGGGGGACGACACATCACCTCAGCAACAGAAAAAACCTTTCAGAAACTGAAAGGTTTCTGAAAGGTTTTTTCTGTTGCTGAGGTGATGTGTCGTCCCCCGTGGGGATCTTCATATCGAAATGGCTATTCAACATCTTTGAATTAATCCTTTTTTAATATATATATTTGCTCTGTAATATTTTATTACATGGAGCTCTCTTCCTGTATCATTTTTTAATATTAAAATAAATTTTTAATATTAATTAGGATCCGGTTTTTTGGAATTTACCTTCCTGCTTTTTTCCCTTGGATTGAAGTATCTGAATTAAAATATATATATATATATATATATATATATATATTCAGAAGTTTCAAGGTTGCAGTTCTTACAATAGTACAGAAAATCGATAATAGTACTTAGTACTTTGATTAGCTTTTGAAATGCGTCCTTGGCTATGCCAATGCGCCTTCGGATATCAGTACCAACCCATCATTAAAGCTAACACCCCGAGCTAAGCAGGAATCAAATTTGATCTCGCCCTGATGATTCTTCGTTTCGAAGGTGAAACTTCACTAGCTTTGATCTTCCTTTCTAGTCTGAACTTTTATTGCAATGTCATATGATCTGCTTCGAATTGAGCACTTTCATTATCAATTCCACTGTAGTTACATCCAGCAAACTACCACTGTTTTTTCGATATATATAAAGGGTGATTGTAAAGTAACTCCCTATTTTATGTATGAATGGCCAGCCAAGAGTCCTGAGTTTAAGTTTCAGTTTTGTTTAATGTCATATCAACCTCTGTTGGGTTATTTAATAGGGTTTTAATATATTTTTTAAATGTTCAGTTAGAGCGTGAAGGTTGATTTAGTCAGATTTAGATGAATTTTTTTATTTATTTTAGAAAACTGAAGATGTCTTCTAGTTTTGCATTCAAAAATGTATTGCTGGCCATAATTTTTCTTCAAAAATGTATTGTTGGTAATAATTTTCATTCAAAAATGTATATTTTTCTATAAAAGTCTATTGTTATGTAAATAGATATATATTTCTACAAAAGTCTATTATGTATATATACATATATATATATATATATTGTTATATACAATAATCCTTACTCATACACACAGTAAAAAGAACCTTCTGATATTGGAGGCCATCTACATTAAATCCTAATAAAGCACACATAATAAAATCACGTTTAAATCTGGTCATAACACATTGCATTGCATATGAATACATGGTTCTGTTGTCATTTCGCGCTATCACGTGGTGTGACGTCTTAGAACCGCATTGCAAATTTGAGAACTGCGTTTATTATTTTTGGTAACTATTACCGTTGCTTAGCGGAGTTTTATGTCAACACAAAATAAAATCGTCGCTGATGGTGGATGTTATTGTGTTACCGTCTTAAAAACCTATCTGAAGATGGCTCATATGAGCCGAAAGCTTAGATCCAACTTAATAAAACATTATCTAAAAGTTGGAGAATTTTTGTCTTTATTTTCACCTTAAATTAAAGCCAAAATACGATGTTTACAACGGCTCATGATTAAACATAATAGATATGTTTAAACATAACAGAATATGTTTAGAAAATTATTTGCTGCCTCGATACACGATATATATATATATATATATATATATATATATATACTAGCGGTATAGCCCGGCGTTGCTCGGGTGAAATGAAAGCTTTAAAACTAATCCATGGTCCTGGAGCTCAGACTCAGCCTAAAGAATACTTGTGTGAAGTTTGGTGAGAATCGAATAAAAATTGTGGATTTGTATAAAGGACATACAGACAGATAAACAGACACACACACAAACATCTTGCCTTTTATATATATATATGTGTGTATATATATATTATCGATTTTCTGCACTATTGTAAGAACTGCAACCTTGAAACTTCTGAATATCGTTTCTTATGTCTTTGTCTATAAGTGTATCAAATTTGATTAAAATCGGACCAATCCTTCTATAACCCGATTTTATCGATTATCGATTTTCGATATTTATCGGGCGTACCTCGACCAAAAACCTAGCTAAGAACACTCGCAGACGCATATAGTACAACTGTGTAAATTTTCAAGAAAATCGGTTCAGCCTTTTCGGAGTCTCTAGGTAACGGACACACACACACACAGAGACAAAGTTCCATTTATAAATACGTTTATATATATATATATATATATATATATATATATATATATAATGCTACGTCAGTGTTATTTTCATTGTTGCGTCATTTATACAACAATTTATCCATCGCACCCTGCATATATTGCAAATGTTGCATAATTATTTTTTTTTTTCAGGAAGGTTGTTTATTTAAGGAAATGGCTCGAAGTCAAAATCTGCATTAGAAAAAAATTAAAATTAAAATGAAGACATGGCTTGACTTCTATTCCAGATAAGAATTTGGTGCAACTTGTTGTCTTTAACGACAGAATCAAATCCTAATTTAACATTCCGTGTTACATCCGAAGGCAGTGAAGAGAATTTTTATTTTTGATGAAGAAACAGATGCAAAAGAAGATAACAGAAGGAGGGTTACTTGGTCTCTGCTTTTGCCTGCAAACATTTATTTTATTTACTTGAAAGCAGCTCCTCCTCGAATATCTATCTATCTATCTATCTATCTATCTATCTATCTATCTATCTATCTATCTATCTATCTATTTATCTATCTATCTCATTCTATTCATAATCTATCTATCTATCTATCTATCTATCTATCTATCTATCTATCTATCTATCTATCTCATTCTATTCATAATCTATCTATCTATCTATCTATCTATCTATCTATCTATCTATCTATCACACGGTCGGTTCATATCTATCTATCTATCTATCTATCTATCTATCTATCACGGTCTGTTCATATCTATCTATCTATCTATCTATCTATCTATCTATCTATCTATCTATCTATCTATCTATCTCATTATATTCATAATCTATCTATCTATCTATCTATCTATCTATCTATCACGGTCGGTTCATATCTATCTATCTATCTATCTATCACGGTCTGTTCATATCTATCTATCTATCTATCTATCTATCTATCTATCTCATTATATTCATAATCTATCTATCTATCTATCTATATATATATATATATATATATATATATATATATATATATATATATATATATCATTCTATTCACAATCTAATCTATCTATCTATCTATCTATCTATCTATCACGGTCTGTTCATATCTATCTATCTATCTATCTATCTATCTATCTCAGTCTGTTCAGATCTATCTATCTATCTATCTATCTATCTATCTATCTATCTATCTATCTGAGTCTGTTCAGATCTATCTATCTATCTATCTATCTATCTATCTATCTATCTATCTATCTATCTATCTGAGTCTGTTCAGATCTATCTATCTATCTATCTATCTATCTATCTATCTATCTATCTATCTATCTCAGTCTGTTCATATCTATCTATCTATCTATCTATCTATCTATGTGCTAGCTCTCACACCTCCCTCATCTTCGCCCATCTTCTGTCACTTCCTTTTCCTCTCTATGCATCTTCTTACTTCTTCCTCTTTCTTAAACCCAAACGCTAGGTCATCAAAGCTGTATATATTCCTACTTTAACCCCTTCTTTTAAACCTGGCACCTTTCTTTCGACTTTTTTTCATATATTTCTCTCCCGTTTTCCTCTTTTTGTTCTTTATTTTCTCAATGTCCCTTTTACAAACCCCCATTCTGATATTGATATTTAAAATATTTACATTATTCGAACCATTGTCCTCATCTTTGTTGCCATTTGTACGACAAAAGATTCACCTTGTTTATTGAATGACTCTCGTAAAATATGCTTTTCTGAAACATTATTTGAGGAATAATTAGCCTTACAAAGAAAATAGTGCTGGATTGCTAGGGGTTATTTGTCTTTCTCTGTGGAAGTGAATGTTGGACGATCTCATCAAGGATGAGACAGCAGAAATGTAGTTCCACAGAAGGATTGTGAGGATACTATAGATTGAGCACGTGACTAACGACGAGGTTTTGGAGAGGATGGAAACGAGAAGAAAACTCATACTTAACATCTGGAAGAGACAGATGAGGTTCCTGGAGCTCGTATTGAGGACGGAGGGCCCAGAGAAGTTAATACTCACAGGACGGATAGAAGGAAATTCAGACAGGAAAAAGCAGCGCAAGGCATACTTGATTGGCCTGAGCAAATGGATGTCGGAGCGGAGTTTGGGAGAGATCAGTCAATCAGTTAAATGCCGCGAGATCATGTCTCGAAAGCGACATGGCTGACTGCGAGGTATATATATGTACTATATTATTAAGTAGTAATAAGTGGGGGATCAGTTTTATATTGTTATGAAGTAATAAACTGATCCCCCACTTTATGCTCAATAGATACCTGCTTAGGGCGAACATGTCTCGAAAGAGACATGACTGACTGGGCAGAAGATTATCCCGCAGTAGGTTGACATTGCTTTCTGCAGTAGACTGGTTGCCGACCAAGGCTATAGAACCCAATCTGTCCTGTTATTTGACTCATATATTTATAAATTATTCTAATTAGTTTCGATTGGTCAATATCACGCTATTTTAGAAGGATGGATTAAGGGAAGTCACAGAATTAGCTGATTTGTTTAGAAAAATCACTCAGTCAGTTAAGTGCCATACGTGATACACGCTTATGCGATCATGTCTCGAAAGAAACATGACTGACTGGTCAGAAGATTATCCCGCAGTAGGTTGCCATTACTTTCTGCGTTAGACTGGTTGCCAGCCAAGGCTATAGAACCCAATCTGTCCTATTATTTGACTCATAGCTAGAGGTGGAAGAGATGTACTATATTAAGTAGTAAGAAGCGGGGGATCAGTTTTATATTGTTATGAAGTAATAAACTGATCCCCCACTTTATGCCCAGCAGAAATCTTAATCATGTTTTCAACTATTATATTCAGTCAGTCAGTTAAGTGCTATACGTGATACACGCTTGGGCGATCATTGTCTCTATCGAGACATGACTGACTGGGCGGAAGATTATCCCGCAGTAGGTTGACATTACTTTTTGCGGTAGACTGGTTGCCAACCAAGGACTTTAGAACACAATGAGGTTATAAATTCTGTAATGACTTCTGATTTCAACTAATATATTCATTAAATATATCTTGTTGAATTTCTCTAAAGATTAAATGAAGAGTAACATATGTAAATAAAAAAAAATGTTGTATGAAAAATTTATATATATATATATATATATATATATATAAAGATTACCAAATGTAAATAGAACAAAAATGAGGATTTAAATCCTCATTTTTGTTCTATTTAAATGCGATATTTCCCACTTAATTTTATAAAACTAGAAATTCAACGAGATAATTAAATCCTCATTTTTGTTTTATTTACATTTGGTAATCTTTATATATATATATATATATATATATTAAATATAAGAGACAATGAATGTCTATTATGTTTAATCATGAGCCGTTCTAAACGTCGTATTTTGGCTTTAATTTCAGTTGAAAATAAAGACAAAAATTTTCCAACATTTGGATAATTATTTATTGGTTTTCTTCTAAGCTTTCGGCTCACATGAGCCATCTTCAGAGAGGTAGTTTAATCTCTGAATGGTCATGTAAATTGGTACACTACATTGGTTTTTTGTAAAGAATTTAGTTTAGTGCCTGTTGGGTTATTATAGACTATGAGGTCAATTGTTTTAAACTTTTTATAATATATAATGAGTTTAATTTGATTATTACTTTCCACTGCTTTAACATTTCTACGTATTATGTTCTTGAGAGTTTTTTCTTGTTTATAATTATTATGTATTTGGTTGCAATAGTATAAGTTAATAGTGTTATGTTTATTTTGATGTAAACCATTATTATTAATATTATCATTATTGTTAGAGCTATAAAATAAACATAACACTATTAACTTATACTATTGCAACCAAATACATAATAATTATAAACAAGAAAAAACTCTCAAGAACATAATACGTAGAAATGTTAAAGCAGTGGAAAGTAATAATCAAATTAAACTCATTATATATTATAAAAAGTTTAAAACAATTGACCTCATAGTCTATAATAACCCAACAGGCACTAAACTAAATTCTTTACAAAAAACCAATGTAGTGTACCAATTTACATGCCCATTCAGAGATTAAACTACCTCTCTGAAGATGGCTCATGTGAGCCGAAAGCTTAGAAGAAAACCAATAAATAATTATCCAAATGTTGGAGAATTTTTGTCTTTATTTTCAACTGAAATTAAAGCAAAAATACGACGTTTAGAACGGCTCATGATTAAACATAATAGACATTCATTGTCTCTTATATTTAATAGCATATGTATAGAAAATTACTTGCTGCCTCGATATAATAAATATATATATATATATATATAAAGATTACCAAATGTAAATAGAACAAAAATGAGGATTTAAATCCTCCAAGTTCTGCGCTTAACTAGTCTATAGTCTCGTTGTATTTCTGCAGCGTTTTTAAAATTAAGTGGGTGGTAACATATATATATATATATATATATATATATATATATATATATATATATATATATATATATATATATATATATATATATATGCTCAGCTGGGTTGATAAAGATGTTTCTAAGAACCCGTAGAAATAGCTATTCCGCAAATGTAAGATACTGAATATACTTATAAAATATATATGTTACACCCCAGTTAATTTTAAGAACGCTGGAGAAATACGAGACAATATACGAGTTAAAGGCAGAACTTGTTGGAGGATTTAAATTTTAAATTCTCATTTTTATTCTGTTTACATTTGGTAATCTTTATATATATATATATATATATATATATTTATTTATTACAAGCTTTAAAAGAATATAATTTTCATAATAATTTTATTCATTTGGGAATAAGTTCTGGAAGTTTCATTAATATCCCACAATTATTTGATTTTTGCATGAATTTCCAATTGAATGTTTTTCACTGCAAAAAGATGATTAAAATTTCTGTGCTAATCCATCCGTTGAGGCAAGAAAAACAAGTTTTTAACCAAAAGTTTGAACATTCTAAAAGGGATTAAAATATTAATATATATATATTTTTTTTTTTATTTTTTTATTTTTTTCTAAACATATTCTATTAAATATAAGAGACAATGAATGTCTATTATGTTTAATCATGAGCCGTTCTAAACGTCGTATTTTTGCTTTAATTTCAGTTGAAAATAAAGACAAAAATTCTCCAACATTTGGATAATTATTTATTGGTTTTCTTCTAAGCTTTCGGCTCACATGAGCCATCTTCAGAGAGGTTGTTTAAACTGATATATTATAACATCCACCATCACCGACGATTTTATTTTGTGTTGACATAAAACTCCGCTTCGCAACGGCAATAGTTACCAAAAATAATAAACGCAGTTCTTAAGTTTGCGATGCAGTTTTATGACGTCACACCGCGGGATAGCGCGAAATGACAACAAAACCGTGTAGTCAAATGCAATGTAATATGTTATTTCCTGTTTTAAAGTTGATTTTATTGAGTGTTGGTTGTTTTGATTTGATGTATATGGCCTCCAATATCTGCAGGTTCCTCTTACTGTGTGTATGAGTAAGGATCACCGTATTGTTGACAAAAATCTGTCTGATATTATCTACATGTTTATGTTTTTCAGAGAAATGTTGTTTAATAGTACTCTGATCAGAAAGATGACATGTAAGTCTACGGGAGAGCGTGGTTGTAGTAAAACCAATATATGTACTAGGTTTTTGATTAGTATCAGAGATGCAATCTCTGAATGGGCATGTAAATTGGTACACTACATTGGTTTTTTGTAGAGAATTTAGTTTAGTGCTTGTTGGGTTATTATAGAATATGAGGTCAATTGTTTTAAACTTTTTATAATATATAATGAGTTTAATTTGATTATTACTTTCGACTGGTTTAACATTTCTACGTATTATGTTTTTGAGAGTTTTTTCATCTTGTTTATAATTATTATGTATATATAGATAATAAACCCGTTGGTCTTTCTTAAAAATAAGATGAAAATTCTGACGTTAAAACCGTTTTTATAAAAAAGAGGGCTCTTTTTTTTTCATATTAGTCCACTCGTTTTTCAGTGACTTAGTGGAATTACACTACCGGCCATAATTATTAGACTGCCCCAGTGTTTCAAAAAATGATGTATTTCTTACTATTTTCTAGTATATATTGCCAAGTGAATAATTGTAAATGAAAATAGAATGGTTCTTTTGTTAATACTGCACAATAACATGTGCATCAAATGAATTTTTAAATATTTAATAATTACCTATATTGCAGTTTCATCAAAATAGTCTCCTTTTGCCTTCAACAGGCTACGCGCACTCTGGGCGTTGTTACCACAAATTTAAAAAGATTCTTCGACAACTCACTCCAGGCATCCTTTAGACACCTAACTAAATCCCGAATATTACTAGGCTGTTTCGTCTTACGTCTCCTGTCCAACTAATCCCATTCTCAATTGGTGAGATATCTGGCGACTGAGGTGGCCAACATAGAACTTTTAACACTCCAGAAGTTTCTTTTCACTTTAAATAATTTTGGCATACTTTAGAAATATGTTTCGGGTCCTTATCCTGCTGGAGGATGAAATTTTGACCCACAGTATGCAATCCAGATGGAATTATATATCTCTGTAAGATTAAATGGTTCTGTTCTTTCTTCATATAGTCCCCTTCACTTCAACCAAGTCACCTGACCTCTTGCCCGCAAAACAGCCCCAAATCATGCAGGATCCCCCACGATGTTTCATTGATGACTGTACACACTCATCTTTCATTCGCTCACGTACACCCTCTTTTTACTCCCGGACAGTTCGAACTGAGACTCATCAGTCCACAACATTTTGACCACTGTTCTGGTGTCCAGTTTTTGTGCTCTCTTCCCCATGCTAGTCTCTTCTTCTTATTGGCTGGCCGAAGCAAAGGCTTCTTGGCTACCACTCGTCCAAAGAACCGTTCTATCTTCATTTAGAATTAATCACTTGGCAATAAATACTAAAAATAAATTAATTTTTAAAAATCTGTATTGACCTAATAATTATGGCCGGTATTATATATTTGGTGTTGCATAAACATACCAAATTTAAAAGACACACACATTATATATATATATATATATATATATATATATATATATATATATATGGTGGTAACAAATTACTATACCGCTGTATATAACATACATTTTACCACTGGATATATATATATATATATATATATATATATATATATATTAGCATGCAGTGTGGGTATAGAAGAATCCAAAGGAGTATCCTGTACATACAGTGGTAGGATAACTCACTAAGAGAGCTCTAAACACATAAATACATATAGAGCAAATATAAGAAAAATTCACCATGAAATAACGTGTCTGTCTTAATTTTCTTCCATATATATATATATATATATATATATATATATATATATATATATATATATATACACCACCGGACATAATTATTAGGCCACCCCAGTGTTTTAAAAACTTATGTATTTCATACTATTTTTAGTGTTTATTGTTAAGTGAAAAATTATAAATGAAAATAGAATGGTTCTTTTGTTAATACTGCACAATAACATGTGCATCAAATGAATTTATAAATATCTAATAATTACCTATATTGCAATTTCAACAATGAAAGAATTAAGAAAATTTAGGATGAGTCGAACGAGTTCATCTTTGCTTCCTTGCCTTGTAAAATTTTGCAAAGTAATAATAACAAAAGAACCATTCTATTTTCATTTAGAATTATCCACTTGGCAATGAATACTAAAAATAGTATGAAATGCATCATTTCTTTTTAAAAGACTGGGGTGGACTAATAATTAGGGCCGGTAGTATATATATATATATATGGTGATGATCATCCACGTATACTGTTTTAATATGTATAGGAAAGAATATTAATAAAAAGTTTTGAATTTAAAAACGTACTTTTTTAAACAGTATTTGTTTATTTTTATTGTATTTTTATATTTCAGACCGTCCTCGGTCCTTCATCAGAAACAAGTGATGAAGGACCGAGGACGGTCTGAAATATAAAAATACAATAAAAATAAACAAATACTGTTTAAAAAAGTACGTTTTTAAATTCAAAACTTTTTATTAATATTCTTTCCTATATATATATATATATATATATATATATAGCAAATCTACTTTTGTTGCGATGGTAAATTGCGATGGGTAAATTGCGATGGGTAAATTGCGATGGGTAAATTGTCGCTATTTGCCTTGTAAAATTTTGCAAAGTAATAATAACAAAAGAACCATTTTATTTACATTTAGAATTATCCACTTGGCAATAAATGCTAAAAATAGCACGAAATACATCATTTTTTTTATTAAACTGGGTTGGCCTAATAATTATGGCCGGTAATGTACGTAAAAATGTTTCAGTTAAATTTTGAAAACAATTACACAATCAAAATACATGCAAAACGTCCACAGACAGAAGCCAGCGATATCTAAAAAAAATAAAATAAAATAAACAAGTACATTATGTTTATAGGTAATGAACTGATCATTGGGTCGGTCAGAGGGCTGGATATACAGCTCACTCATTCCCCATGCCACTGCTCTTGCCACTGAAATACCTTATCCAAGCATTTTGATAATTTAATAAAATGTTTCCTTTCGGCTAGGGTGTATTTCCCGCTTTCATTGAAAAATGCGCGCCAAAAACATTTGTGGCCGGACACTTAAGTACTTTTTGGTTAAACGTTGTTAACAAAACGAAGATCGGTTGTATTGGCCGTGACCACAATAGTTGCTTTACTGCAGTTGACGATGCTTTAAAAAAAATGTTTGGAGATAATTCTCACGCTCAAAGAATGTCATGAACTTTAGGAAATAACTTATGAATATAGACAGGACACATATATGCAATTAAGGATAATTTTATTGTGTGTCTCGAGGGAAGAAAATTTAGCACCAACTTATGAGAAAAAAACATACGTTTTATTTTTTATATAAAAATTGTAATATATATATATATATATATATACAGTACTGTGCAAAAGTATTATGACAAGAACTATTTTATCTTTTATGAGGCATCAAAATAACTGCGACAATTTACCAATCGCACCTTGTGTGTGTGTATATATATATATATATATAGTACTGTGCAAAAGTATTAGGACAAGAACTATTTTATCTTTTATGAAGCATCAAAATAACTGCGACAATTTACCAATCGCACCTTGTGTGTGTGTGTATATATATATATATATATATATATATATATATATATATATATATATAGTACTGTGCAAAAGTATTAGGACAAGAACTATTTTATCTTTTATGAAGCATCAAAATAACTGCGACAATTTACCAATCGCACCTTCTGTGTGTGTGTGTATATATATATATATATATATATATATATATATATATATATATATATATATATATATATATATATATATATAGTACTGTGCAAAAGTATTAGGACAAGAACTATTTTATCTTTTATGAAGCATCAAAATAACTGCGACAATTTACCAATCGCACCTTGTGTGTGTGTGTGTATATATATATATATATATATATATATATATATATATATATATATATATATATATATATATATATATATATATATAGTACTGTGCAAAAGTATTAGGACAAGAACTATTTTATCTTTTATGAGGCATCAAAATAAAGTCTAAAATCACCCCTGTCCTAACACTTTTGCCCACTACCGGTAATGTGCAAAAGTATTAGGACAGGGGGTGATTTTCCTAAAACCCTCACTGAAATTCAAATACAGGGTGAAAAGCCAAATCTTTGTAAGAATTATTTAACTAAAAAAGAAAAGGAAGGAAGGCTTCAGAATTTGAATTGACCCCCCACAAAGCCCCAATGTCAATCCTATCAAACATCTAAGGAATATTTTGGATAAAAAAATGATAAATCTAATGTTAATTCGCAAGACACACAAAATACAAGCTGCTTGGCAGGAGTTACCATTAGATACAGTGAAGAAGCTTGAGATGTCAGTGCCTGAGAGAATGAAGGCTGTGATCAAAGCAAAAAGCTATTATACTAAATATTAAATCTATTTTGGAACAAGTATTTTTTTCTTGATAAAGCATTTGTCGAGTAAGTCAAATAAAATTACTTTATTTTTTGTCAATATGCCTCATAAATGATAAAATAGTTCTTGTCCTAATACTTTTGAACAGTACTCTATATATATATATATAAGTAGCATATCTTCATTTTATGCTTAATTGAATAATGTAGACATATATCTATTTGTTTTTATATTAATCCTGCTAGGAAGATTGGGTCACTATGTCGATCCAGGATGTTTTTTTCCACCTGAATCCATCCTGCATATATACAAGTCAACCATCCGTCCGTGCATGGAGTACTGCTGCCATTTATGGTCAGGTGCCCCTGCCGTTCTCCTCAGTGTTCTTGACAAGCTCCAAAGGAGAGTCTGTAATGTGATAGGTACTGATCTGGCGACTCAGTTGCAATGTTATGTCAGTTCTTCAATATGGCAGTGAATGCTGGACAATATCATCAAAGACGAAGGAAAAACTTGAAGCAAGTGAAATGTGGTTCTACAGAAGGATGCTGAGGATATCATTGATTGAGCATGTGAGATTTTGGAAAGGATGGAAACGAAAAGGAAATTAATGCTGAGCATCAGGAAGAGACAGCTGAAGTTCCTGGGACATGCAATGAGGAAGGACGGCTTGGAGAACCTGATACTAACTGGCCAGGCAGAGGGGAAAAAGAGACTAATGAAAGCAGTGGATAACATATTTGAAGAAATTGATCAATGGATGACAGAACGAGGGTTGCGTGGTGTAACAGGAGAAAGCGTGCTAAGAACCACCAGGGATAGGGAGATGTGGAAAGACATGATCGCCTAAGTCCTGAAAGGTCATAAGATCACATGAAAAATAGATAGATAGATAGATAGATAGATAGATAGATAGATAATGAACAGAATAAGATAGATAGATAGATAGATAGATAGATAGATAGATAGATAGATATGAACAGATTGAGATAGATAGATAGATAGATAGATAGATAGATAGATAGATAGATAGATAGATAGAAACAGACACCCCCTATAACCTGTCACTCTTTTTTCTAACTTTCCTCCTAAGTAACCCCCTGTAAAGCAGTGGCAGTAAAATGCCTTGCTTTAGGCGATATGATTATAAAGAAAAATTTCTATACTATCATAATGTTGATATAAAATAGGGGATCAATTCTACATTACAATGAATATATATACTGATCCCTCACTTTACGGCCACGGTCATCCTTCACTTACCCACATTCTGACACCCCCTATAACCTGTCACTCTTTCTCATAACTTTCCTCCTATGTAACCCCCTTTTCAACAGTGGCAGTAAAATGCCTTGCTTGATTATTTAAAAAAAGGCATTTTGGGCAAGCTGGTTTTTTTTGTCGTAAAGTGCTAGATATCGAGCACTTTACGTTAATATGATTAACGGGGGTGAAGTTTGTCACTTAATTTTTTTTTCAATTCGAGCAGAAAGACTGAACACTCCACCCACGTCTATTGAACAGGTGTAGAGGTTCATCCCTTGTTCCCTGTTTAGGATGTGGCTTCCGGCTTTCTCTTTTCCAATCTTTTCACTCTTACGTAGCTCCCTGCACACCAGTGGCCTTACCGCCTTGCCCGGGGTGATATGATTAAAAAAAAAAACTGAATAGAGTGATGTAGATTTCCAAATTTCGTTTAAGCACTCTAATGATGTTCTTACACCGCAGGGATTATTTTTCAATGACAAGCTTCTCTGTGTTAATCTTAACTTTATTTTATAAATGGAACTTTGTCTGTGTGTGTGTGTATGTGTGTGTGTGTCTGTGTGTGTGTGTGTGTCCGTTACCTATAGACACCGAAACGGCTGAACCGATTTTCTTGAAAATTTACACAGTTTTTGTATAAGCATCTGCGAGTGTTCTTAGCTAGGTTTTGTGCCGAGGTACCCCCGATAAATATCGAAAATCGATAACCGAAAAAATCGGGTTATAGAAGGAGTGGTCCGATTTTAATCAAATTTGATACACTCATAGACAAAGACATAAGAAACGATATTCAGAAGTTTCAATGTTGCAGTTCTTACAATAATGCAGAAAATCGATAATATATACATATAAGAGGCAAGATGTTTGTGTGTGTGTCTGTTTATCTGTCTGTATGTCCTTTATACAAATTCACAATTTTTATCCGATTCTCACCAAACTTCAAAGTTTGACTTACATCCATTCATTTTTCTTTCGGTCTATGGTTTCGCTTTAACTGGAAACAACTATTGCTTTTTAACCTCTTTCGTGCCAACGTCCAAAGAGTCTGAGCTCCAGGACCATGGATTAGTTTTAAAGCTTTCATTACACCCGAGCAACGCCGGGCTATACTGCTAGTTCTACATATATTTTCGTGTTGTTATCCAGTAGAAGAGGTTAGAACGCATTCATAAATCCATTTGTTTATCAAGTTCATATTTTCTTCCCGGGTTTCGTTGGGTTATTTATCACGTGAGTGAAACTCTCGGCATCCTTTTTGTTTTGTAATAAGTCTTCCTCGAGAGGAAAATGATGCCACAAATGACATCCCTGCTATTTGCCCATCTGGACGAGCATTGCCCCGTCGGAGGTTGATCTTTGTCCGTGTTACTGATGGGAATTTTTTGGAATCTAAGAAAGGAAACCCAAGTCTTTGAGGTGGTTTTATTCTTTGTACCTTGTGGCACAATCAGGAAGTCTCCTTAAAATTAGGCATTTAAAAATGCGAACAAGGGACCAGTGAGAGAGTATGAGCGCAGAACAATTGCATTTTCATAAGCTTGGCATGCAAATGCCTTTTTTGTGTATATATATATATATATAGATATATATATTCTTAACATGTATTGTTAAATATAACAGACAATAAATATATATATATATATTCTAAACAGATATTCTTAATAATAACAGACAATATAGCCCGGTTCACACTCCACCCACGTCTATTTAACAGGTGAAGAGGCTCATCCCTTGTTTCCTGTTTAGGATGCGGTTTCCGGTTTTCTCTTTTCCAATCTTTTCACTCTTTTCTTTTTTTTTTTTTTTCAATTGGAGTAGATAGACTAAACTATCGCCCGGTTCACACTCCACCCACATCTATTGAACAGGTGAAGAGGCTCATCCCTTGTTCCCTGTTTAGGATGTGGTTTCCGGCTTTCTCTTTTCCATTCATTCTTTTTACCCTTACGTAGCCCCCTGCGCATCAGTGGCGTTATCGCCTTGCTTGGGGTGATATGATTAAAATATATACATATATATATATATATATATATATCGAAAATCGAAGAATGAGCTAATAACCTACCACGGTGTGTATGTGTGTGTGTGTGTGATAACAGTGACAAGGTCTTATTTATATTAACACGCCCCTCGCAAACACATATATTGTATATTTTGACAGAAATCTCTCTTTTATGCAGGTTTCATTAAAAATGTCAGACAAGGAGTTCTTAATTTTTTTTTTTTTTGTAATTTTTTTTATGTGATCTTTAAGGGCATAAATTATATAAAAATTGTCCATTTTTTTATCTGAGTGCTTCCGGCAAAACTTTTAGCCATTTTCGAGGATGAATGTTATTTTAGATGTAACAGAATGTACGTGGTGTTATGTATAATGTGGTGTAGTGGTAGGTGTTATAAACCGAAAACGGTCAGCATGTTGTTATCGTGTTCGTAGTTGTTATTGAGTATAGGTCCCTCTCGAGATTTCAATACATTTATATTCAAGATTTATTAGCTTCCACCTCCGTTCTCTTGTTACTCCTCCCAAACACTACTCTACCATCCATTTGCTCAAGCCTACAAATCTAGAATCTATCTATCTATCTATCTATCTATCTATCTATCTTATCTATCTATCTATCTATCTATCTATCTTATTCTATCTCTATCTATCTATCTATCTATCAGTCTCATATCTATCTATCTATCTATCTATCTATCTATCTATCTATCCCAGTCTGTTCATATCATCTATCTATCTATCTATCTATCTATCTATCTATCTATCTATCTATCTATCTATCCCAGTCTGTTCATATCTATCTATCTATCTATCTATCTATCTATCTATCTATCTATCTATCTATCTATCTATCTATCCCAGTCTGTTCATATCTATCTATCTATCTATCTATCTATCTATCTATCTATCTATCTATCTATCTTAGCCTGTTCATATCTATCTATCTATCTATCTATCTATCTATCTATCTATCTATCTATCTATCTATCTATCTATCTCAGTCTGTTCATATCTATCTATCTATCTATCTATCTATCTATCTATCTATGACTGTTCATATCTACCTATCTTTTTTTTTAATCGTATCACCCCGAGTAAGGCGGTAACGCCACTGATGTGCAGGGGGCTACGTAATAGTGACGAGATTAGAAAAGAGAAAGCCGGAAACCACATCCTAAACAGGGAACAGGGTATGAGCCTCTTCACCTGTTCAATAGACGTGGGTGGAGTCTGTCTATCTATCTATCTATCTATCTATCTATATATATATATATATATATATATATATATATCTGTCTAGCTAGCTAGCTCAATCTGTTCATTATCTATCTATCTATCTATCTATCTATCTATCTATCTATCTATCTATTTTTCCTGTGATCTTATCGTTTTTTTCTTTTGAGGACATAACTTATATAAAAACTGTCCAAATGGTTTGCTTATCCGAGTACTTTCGGCTATACTTTTAGCCGTTTTCGAGGATGAATGTTATTTTACGTGTAACAGAAGGTAAGTGAAGTTATGTAAAATGTGTTGTAGTGCTATGTGTTATGTACCGAACACGACAAGCCTATTGTTAGCGTGTTTGTAGTTGATTATTTTGAGTGTTGTTTTTTTTGTTTTTATTAATAAGGCCTCAATTATATTTAGGCTTTTTTTTTTTTTTTTTTTTTTTTTTTGCATCTGAATGATTCTCTGATATTTGAATTGTCAACAAGTATGTCCCGGATAGGGTTTGGCAAGTCTCCGTGTGTGTTTAAATGAGATCGAATTGAGCTCCGTTGAGAGAGATGTAGTGTGTGTCTTCGAGTTAGAGTCGTCGTTGTATGGCCGATATATTTATTTACGAAATTAGGATCAAGAACGCAGTTCTTCAAAGGACTTCTGAATTTGTAAATAATGTTGATTCTTTGTAATTTGGATATCGCGGGTGAGTTCTTGTTTTTGTTGATGAGGTTAGCCGTTTTAAATTTAGTCTGATTAATAATCCATTAAACTTCTTTGTTTGCGTCGAAGGGTGTTCCGTATTTTTGAATGCTGTTTCAGTGTGAAGATCCGTCCTGTTTAGAATTACAATGAATTTGTTTTTCGTAAAAATATTAATGTTATTATTTTTATCAGTGTGTTTACTGTTGTTATTCCTCAGATTTGAATATATATATATATATGTATACATATTTATAGTTATCCGCAGACAGATCTGTTTCGCTGTATTACAGCTCATCAGTACGGTTAGACAGCCGATTGCTTTTTACCCAAGATTGAAACCCGACCGAATTGGCGTCAGTCGGCAATTCTACCGCTGAGCTATGGGCGCTCGGTTGAAGGAGGCAGTTTTTTAACGTGTATATTATAATTATACACGTCCAATAGCCAGAGTGCTCTAATTCATTACTGAATGAGCGATGCGTATATGCTAGAGTTTTTCAGAGTCTACTATTCTTCCAGAATGCTCATTCAGGGTGTGAGAGCGTAAATACTATAATCGTCCGCAGACAGATCTGTTTCGCTGTATCACAGCTCATCAGTACGGTTAGACAGCCGATTGCTTTGAACCCAGGATTGAAACCCGACTGGCGATTCTACCTCTGAGCTATTGGCGCTCGGTAGAAGGAGGCAGACTTTTTAGCGTGTCGGAGAGAATGGCAGACCTATAAAGACGGAGAGTATAATCCAAAATGTTTTATCCAATTAATATAAATTATTAATTAGATAAAAATAAGGAACTCGATGAATATTATCCAGAGCATTATAAAATATTGAAAGAAAAACACAACACATAGTTAAACGGTTATAAATCAAGATTTATTTCAACAATGTAAATTTATTTACATTGTCTCTTTCAGATTGGCGAAAAATAAACAAATTAAATTTTGGAATTTATTTATTTTTAAACTGTCTGAAAGAGACAATGCCAGTAAATTTACATTGTTGAAATAAATCTTAATTTATAATTGTTTAACTATGTGTTGGTTTTTCCTTGTGCTTTGTGGTGCAGTGGATATCGACTCGGAACGAGAAATCGGGGAGCCGAGTTCGAATTCCAGTTAAATTCCTTGCATTCACTTACGCGCAAATACCCTTGGGAAAAGTATTAATCCGTCTCCTCCCTCCAATTATAGGTTAAATAACAGGACAGATTGCGTTCTATAACCTTGGCTGGCAACCAGTCTACCGCAGGTATATATATTGCGGGATAATTGTCTGCCCAGTCAGTCATCTCTTTAAAGAGACATGATCGCCCAAGCGTGTATCACGCATGGCCCTTAACTGATATATATATATATATATATGTATAGTCATCCGCAGACAGATCATTTGCTGAATCAAGGCTCATCAGTACGGTTAGACATCCGATTGCTACTAACCAGGATTGAAACCCGAGTGAATTGACATCTGTCGGCGATTTTACCCCTGAGCTTAGGTTGTTCTGTGAAAGAAGGTGGACTTTAGCGTTTTATATACAATGTAAACACACGTCAGTAGCCGGGAGTGTTCAAATTGATTACTGAATGAACGATGCGTAGATGCATGAGTAGCTACTGTTTTTTCAAAGTCTACCATTCCTCCATAGTGCTCAATCAAGGTGTGAGACCGTATATATATATATATCATCATCTCACCCAGTGATGTGTAGGGCAATAACTTTTGTTACTGTTTCCGTAACAAACTGTTTTTTATGGGGCAGGGTTGTTAGTCCTGCGCCCAACCCCAAACCTGGAGGACCAGTCGACCATTCTTGGCCCTTACGTTTACAGCACCTAGTATTCCCAAACGGTCACCCATCTAAGTACTGACCAGGCTCGATTCAACATGATATAACCGTAGACTATATATATATATATATATAATTCTGTGACTTCGTTAATCGGTCTGTCTGTCCGTGAAACCCACTAAAATAGAAATACGTTTACAGATTGAAAGCAAATTTTAGAAAAAATGCAAACAAGTAAGGGGTCACAAATTACAGTTGGTTTTAATGGTGCGTACGTGGTGCAGTGGATATCGGCTCGGAACGAGAAATCGGGGAGCCGAGTTCGAATTCCAGTTAAATTCCTTGCATTCACTTACGCGCAAATACCCTTGGGAAAGGTATTAATCCGACCATTCCCTCCAGGTATGGGTTAAATAATAGGACATATTGGGTTCTGTAGCCTTGTCTGACAACCAGTCTACCGCAGAAAGCAATGGCAACCTACTGCGGGATAATCTTCTGCCCAGTCAGTTATGTCTCTTTCGAGACATGATCGCCCAAGCGTATATCACGTATGGCACTTAACTGACTGACTGAATATAATAGTTGAAAACATGATTAATGTTTCTACTGGGCATAAAGAGGGGGGTCAGTTTATTACTTCATAACAATATAAAACTGATCCCCCACTTATTATTACTTAATAATATAGTACATATCTCTTCCACCTCTAGCTATGAGTCAAATAACAGGACAGATTGGGTTCTATAGCCTTGGCTGGCAACCAGTCTACCGCTGAAAGCAATGGCAACCTACTGCGGGATAATCAGTCATGTCTCTTTTGTAGCACTTAACTGACTTAAATCCCTCCGTCGGACCCTCTGAAATAGCAGATCAAAATTAAATTTTGGAGAGAAGTACAAACATGTAAGTAGGTACAAAGTTCAGTTGGTTTTTACTAGGGTGCGTAGCCTATTATAATAAATACCATAGACTTCATGCTACACTGCGTTAACATTAGCCTAAAACTTGGTATCCACCGAAAGGCAACTAAAAAAAAAATGACCTCATAAATTTCTATTCTAATCATATAAGTCAAATCAAATCCGGATTAATCATAGTACTCTTCTAAGGAGCACTCCTAATTTGAAGCCCTATTGAATAATGTTCTAAATAATGTATAAATTAGTAATGTAATACGTAAAAATAAATTTAATTAAATATTCCAACTGCAAAATTTATAACATCCAATAATTAAAAATGAATAATATAATTATAATTTTTATTTTTAAATGATTCATAATATTATAGTAATATTATACATAATATGTTTAAAACATAATGTTCCAAATAATACATAAAAATTAGTAATATAATACATATAAATAAATACGCAAGTCCACACACACACACACACACACACACACATACACACACACACATATATATATATATATATATATATATATATATATTACGGAGATTTACGAAAAGAATTAACAAGAGACATATTTTAATTATTTTCTATATATATATATATATATATATATATATATATATATATATGTGCATATATATATATATATATATATATATATATTAATAGATATACATATTAATATATATATATATGTATATATATATATATATCAATAAGAAAAAATTAGTAATATAATACATATAAATAAATACGCAAGCACACACACACACACACACATATATATATATTTATATAGGATATATATATATATATATATATATATATATATTACGGAGATTTACGAAATGAATTAACAACCGACATATTTTAATTATTTTATATATATATATATATATATATATATATATATATATATATATTAATAGATATACATATTATGCGACGTGTATGGCACGACTCGGTGTTTCATGCGTTATGCAATCATCAGGTGCATATTTTTTTAACTGACAGCTTAACAGATTTAAATATGCACCTGACGATTGCATAAAACTTGAATTGCCGAGTCATGCCATAGATGTAGGATAATATATATATATATATATATATATATATATATATATATATATATATATATTATAAAAGATTTTCGATTATTACAATTAGTAAAACATATTTTACCGCGTCCTGATGTTATTAACGCGACTCGTAAGAACCAAATGGTACAAGTGTACTATGTTATATATATATATATATATATATATATATATATATATATATAATATACAGCTCTGTTCATACATTGAGTACTGTTTTTTTAACACCTGAATAATAATACTATACTTATGTATACCCTCTTCATATGTATATTTATTAATTTACGTCACTATATATATATATATATGTATATATATATATATATATATATATATATATATTGTCATCCGCAGACAGATCTGTTTCGCTGTATAACAGCTCATCAGTACGGTTAGACAGCCGATTGCTTTTTACACAGTATTGAAAGCAGACTGAACTGGCCTCAATCGGCGATTCTACCTCTGAGCTATGGGCGCTCGGTAGAAGGAAATGTAAATGATTTTCTGAAACCACCAACGTACTGTCCGTTGACTTGTGGACCCATCTCCCTGCGCTGTGTTGGTATTGGCAGAAGTTTAGCAGACACTGTACCAAGTTTGAATTCAAGCAAGAAAAATATACGAAGATAATGTTTTGTCATGTTCATAATTAAAGGCTTCTATGATTCAAGAATAGTTCCGATTGAAAATAAGTTGAAAATTATTAAAGAGCACACATTGATTATTAAAATTCATCTAATATATTCCATGAATGCTATGTTAAAATGGCTTTTCAAAATACAAAACTTCGAGCGGCCATTATTTTTGTAACAACCTAATACTCTGTAAGCGGAGGGCAAGTCAAGGACAAAAAAGGATGGTAAAGAGACAAAGGAAGTTGTGGATAACCATAATCGCCCACGTTCTGAAATGACACGGCACGTCAATGAAGATATCTATTTTTTTCTAGTGCATAATTTGATTGTTCCAGAATTTCCTTTCACAGTACGGAAGAGTTAAATGGGACGCTATTTTATATGGAGTATTTTGATGCATGCCATATTTAATTTTATGAGGATGGTCTTCCGCTAGGATGCTAGACTTATCCTCAAATATCCGTGGAGATATTTTAAATTTCAAGACAAAAAAAATAAAAATAAAAATAAAAAAATCAATGGAAAAAACTGCAATTTTAAAAGTTGCACCTAAAAACAGACCGATTCTTTTTATCTGGGAGAAATCCTATTTCAAAAATTGCGTGGGTCTGATCAAAAAAATTTTACACCGTTACAAGTTTATTAATAAATTTTGTTATCTTCTTCTCTGTGCCAAGACCCTTCAGAATGTAAATGCACTCGACATCTTCCCATTCTTTTTTATCTCTTAGTCCTTCTCTTGTTAAACCCCGCTTCACCATCTATCTACTTATGTCTCTTAAGCATGTTACACGTAGCTTTTTACGTCTCTCTTCCTTTAATCCGTCCCGTGAGCATCATATTCTTCCTTCCTCACTACTACTGGATCATTCGTATCGTTACTAACAAATTGTGTAATGAATGTCTTCTTGTACGGGCAATCTTCCAGATCATTTCGTACAATGTCCCCCAGGGCTATATCCGTAACACTTCAGTATCAGTTTCTCCGAGCCCTCTTTCCTCATTACATCTCCCAAGAACTTCAGCTGTCTTTTTTTATGTTTAACTATTAGTTTGCTTTACGTTTCCATTCTCTCCAAAACCTCATCATCGTGTTCCCATCTACCAGAATCAATTCTCCATATATTCAGTCCTCGCCGAAAGTATTAGAGCATCAAGGCTACTTCTTTTGTTTTTTTTTGTTGTATTATTTTTGTTGTTGTTGTTGTTGCCTATTTGGTAAATTTTTGATTTAGTCCCCGAAGGCCTTTACCCCTTCAAATTTTTCAAAAACATCCTTATTTTCATGCAAATGTATATGCTGAACTCAAATCGATAATTATATATTGAAGAAACCTACCTTTATTGATGTTAACAACCAGAAAAAATCGAACTTATTCTAGCTCTTTATCTCACCCCTCAACCACCTTTGAAATATGTCATTCAGTGCTAAATGACTTTTGGCGTAGGATTCTTATTTCGGCCTATTTACTTCCTTTGTTCAATTACTACGCGATTTGTTTTGTTTCGGAACTCAATTTCCGCTGAAAGTTGCGTGTTTTTGCGTTTTTTTCTCCTTTTTGGGGGGGATATGGAATTTTTTTTTAAGCCAAAAAAATAGGCCAAAATAAGCATCCTACGCCTAGCGTCATTCACCACTGAATAACATATTTCAAAGGTGGTTGAGGGGTGAGATAAGGAGCTAGAATAAGTTCGATTTTTTTCTGGTCGTTAACATCAATAAAGGTAGGTTTCTTCAATAAACAATTATCGATTTGAGTTCAGCATATACATTTGCATGGAAATAGGGATGTTTTTCAAAAATTTGAAGGGGTAAAGGTCTTCGGGGACTAAATCAAAAATTTACCGCCTATTTCGTTTTTAATTTGTCAGTCAGATTTTTCTGCAACACTGTATATCCAGAAGCACTCTGAAATGTTCATATTAGAGATTCCGGTTCGAATGCCAAGCAGTACAATATTCCGTTACTAAACTCTGTTAGTGAGAGAACTTTGTTTGAGCTTGTTTCCGGCTTTCTCTTTTCCAATCTTTTCACTCTTTTCTTTTTTCTTTTTTTTTTTTTCAGTTGGAGTAGACAGACTAAATTATCGCCCGGTTCACACTCCACCTAGGTCTATTGAACAGGTGAAGAGGCTCACCCCTTGTTTCCTGTTTAGGATGTGGTTTCCGGCTTTCTCTTTTCCAATCTTTTCACTCTTTTCTTTTTTCATTTTTTTTTCAATTGGAGTAGATAGATTAAACTACCGCCCGGTTCACACTCCACCTAGGTCTATTGAACAGGTGAAGAGGCTCATCCCTTGTTTCCTGTTTAGGATATGGGTTCTGGCTTTCTCTTTTCCAATCTTTTCCCTCTTACGTAGACCCCTGCACATCAGTGGCGTTGCCGCCTTGCTCGGGGTGATATGATTAAAAAAAAAGAAAAGAGATATCTTCTACTTACTCCGGAAGAATTATAGGAAAGATATATGTAGATGTATATCCGCCTTGTGTCTGAAATTGAATGCCTAAGCGCAGAAGCAGGAAATAAGTCTCATGCCTTTTTTTCTACGTTGTGAATATTTTACGCCGAAAACGCCAGGAAATTTCAAGAAAGCTAGACACATGACTGACTACATCGGTAGGCGCGACCGAGCGTAGGACGCACCTTCCGTTGCCATCGAAACGCACAATAGCAAAAAAAAAAGAAGTTTTATGAGAAAAAATGCTGATAGGGTTCTAATCCTCTCAGAATCGACTCGCTGTATAGGTTAAATAATTCAAGAGAGAAGAGGAATCCTTGTTATACTCCTTGTTTTTTCTTTTTTTTTTTTTACATAAGAGACTGAATATTACATTGGTATCCAGCACTCTTTTCTTTCTTTCTAACTTTATTCTGGCTTTAAATAAACTGCAAATGGTTAACAAGCCGCCGAAAATGAACCAAGCTTTTAAAAAAGCTTTAATTTTAAAACATAATATGTTTTGGGTATTTATTATAATAATATATTAGAACCGTGGTAACTAAAAAATTTGCGCACGCACCATCAGTTAAGTGCCATACGTGATAAACGCTTTGGGCGATCATGTCTCGAAAGAAACATGACTGACTGAGCAGAAGATTATCCCGCAGTAGGTTGCCATTGCTTTCTACGGTAGACTGGTTGCCGACCAAGGCTATAGAACCCAATCTGTCCTGTTATTTGACTCATAGCTAGAGGTGGGAGAGATGTACTATATTATTAAGTAATAATAAGTGGGGGATCAGTTTTATATTGTTATGAAGTAATAAACTGATCCCCCACTTTATCCCCAGTATAAACCTTAATCATGTTTTCAACTATTATATTCAGTCAGCCAGTTAAGTGGCATACGTGATACACGCTTTGGGCGATCATGTCTCGAAAGAGACATGACTGAGCAAAAGATTATCCCGCAGTAGGTTGCCATTGCTTTCTACGGTAGACTGGTTGCCGACCAAGGCTATAGAACCCAATTTGTCCTGTTATTTAACCCATAATTGGAAGGAATAGACGGATTAATACCTTTCCCAAGGGTATTTGCGCGTAAGTGAATGCAATGAATTCAACTGAAATTCGAACTCGGCTCCCCGATTTCTCTTTCCGAGCCGATATCCACTGCACCAGAACGCACATCCTCTGCACGCACCATACATAGACATTATTTTATATTTAAGGGGATAATTCAAGAATGAGTTATAAACAGTGTTTTTTCTTATGAAGTTTCTCTTGCCCTTTCTCTGACACCCCCTGTAGCTGGTTCGCCTTCCTCTTCAATCTTTCTACATCACCCCGTGTATCTTGTTCTCTTCCTTTCTCTCTAACTTCGAAACTGTCTTCACACCTGTATTTCCATCCTTCTCTTGCCCTTTCTCTGACACCCCCTATAGCTGGTTCGCCTTCCTCTTCAATCTTTCTACATCACCCCGTGTATCTTGTTCTCTTCCTTTCTCTCTAACTTCGAAACTGTCTTCACACCTGTATTTCCATCCTTCTCTTGCCCTTTCTCTTTCACCCCCTGTAGCTGGTTCGCCTTCCTCTTCAATCTTTCTACATCACCCCGTGTATCTTGTTCTCTTCCTTTCTCTCTAACTTCAAAACTGTCTTCACACCTGTATTTCCATCCTACTCTTGCCCTTTCTCTTTCACCCCCTGTAGCTGGTTCGCCTTCCTCTTCAATCTTTCTACATCACCCCGTGTATCTTGTTCTCTTCCTTTCTCTCTAACTTCGAAACTGTCTTCACACCTGTATTTCCATCCTTCTCTTGCCCTTTCTCTTTCACCCCCTGTAGCTGGTTCGCCTTCCTCTTCAATCTTTCTACATCACCCCGTGTATCTTGTTCTCTTCCTTTCTCTCTAACTTCGAAACTGTCTTCACACCTGTATTTCCATCCTTCTCTTGCCCTTTCTCTTTCACCCCCTGTAGCTGGTTCGCCTTCCTCTTCAATCTTTCTACATCACCCCGTGTATCTTATTCTCTTCCTTTCTCTCTAACTTCGAAACTGTCTTCACACCTGTATTTCCATCCTTCTCTTGCCCTTTCTCTGACACCCCTGTAACTCGTTCTCTTCGCTATTCTCCTGCCTAAACTTTTACTTTCTTATGTACACCCCTGCGTATTAGTGGCGGTACCGCCCTGCTTGGGGTGAAACGATTAAAAAAATAAATAAATAAGATTAACAATTGAATGAATGAAAGGAATGAATAATACATATTTTTTGCGCAGATATTATAATAATCATATATTAAAACACAATTAAAAGGTCTGTTCTAAATCCGGACATTATTTTCTCAACAAACTAATCGTTTCTTCCATGAGAGCCTGTCATTTACACAATAATTCTAATACTTGTAAAATATTTACGAGATTCGTTTGCTGGTGATATGATGTTAGCAATTTCATTTTCAGGTTAGATTTCATGAAAGCTTTTTCTAGGAAATCAGGATATTGAAAATAGTTGTCTTTAGCGTCACTTACAAAAAAATTGCTTTTATTTTCAATTAACAGCATAGCCCGGCGTTGCTCGGGTGTAATGAGAGATTTAAAACTAATCCATGGTCCTGGAGCTAAAACTCAGCCTAAAGAATATTTTAAATAATAAAATAATTGCGACAATTTACCAATCGCACCTTATATATATATATATATATATATATGTATATATATATATATATATATATATATATATATATACTAGCAGTATAGCCTGGCGTTGCTCGGGTGTAATGAAAGATTTAAAACTAATCCTTGATTCTGGAGCTCAGACTTATTGGACGTTGGCAAGAAAGACTAAAAAGCAATAGTTGTTTCCAGTTAAAGCAAAACCGTAGACTGAAAGAAAAATGAATGAATGTAAGTCAAATTTTGATTTCCTGGTATCGATATCAAATAAGTTTCTTTCGTCGTAAACTGAATTTCGAAGGCTAAATAAGTCCTCTGAGTAAATGGTATCATGGCTGAGACTAAGAACTACAATTATACCTACTTAGAGCCAAACCTGAAACAAAAACTAAAATAAAAGGGCTGAAAAAATACAGACATACAGGCAGATAAACAGACACAAACACACACAAACATCTTGCCTTTTATATATATATATTATCGATTTTATGCACTAGTGTAAGAACTGCAACCATGAAAGTTCTGAATATCGTTTCTTATGTCTTTGTCTATGAGTGTATCAAATTTGATTAAAATCGGACCACTCCTTCTATAACCCGATTTTTTCGATTATCGATTTTTGATATTTATCGGGGCTACCTTAGACACAAAACCTAGCTAAGAACACTCGCAGACGCTTATAGTACAACTATATAATTTTTCAAGAATATTGGTTCACACACACACACACACACACACACACACACACACACACACACACACACACAGAAAGTTCCATTTATAAATAAGTTTATATATATATATATATATATATATATATATTAGTCATTTCACCCCAAGCAAGGCATTCCACTGCCACTATTGAGCAGGGGGTTACATAGGGGAAAGTGATGAGAAAGAGTGATTAGTCATAGGAAATGTCGGAAGAACACTCGCAGACGCTTATAGTACAACTGTGCAAATTTTCAAGAAAATCGGTTCAGCCGTTTTGGAGTCTATAGGTAACGGACACACACACACACACACACACACACACACACACACACACACACACACACACAGACAACGTTCCATTTATAAATAAGTTTAGATTTATATACAGTGAGGTGCCATCCTTCATTCGAGCTAATTCCGGAAAAAAATATTTGACCTAGACACAGACAATCCCCCAAGCCTACTTGATAAGGTAGGTCATAGGCTATATTTCTCTCTTTTCATTGCACGATAACAAAAAATCCAGAAAATGCCTGGAAAGTTTTAGAGGGTAACTTTAACGGCGGGGACATCCTGCTGTCCGGCGAATCGTTTAACAAGCTCTGGTCAAAATACGTAGAAACCAAATACAAAAGAGGATTGCCTCAAGGATAACGGCTAGATGATCATCTTTAATGCGTCGTTTCTCATCTAGACGTAGGTGATCATGGTTCTCCACAACTTCCCGTTCTTTGTAACTCTAAACGGTGTTTGTCGGGTTAATGATAAAGATCATTTCTAAATGCAGAAAAAAACTTCTTTAATCACAGAGTCCCTTCAAGGGTGTGCGTTGTCGTGGATATTGTCCCGGAATCAAAAATCAGGGAGCGATGTTCGAATCCAAGCTGAATTCGTTGCATTCATTTACGCGCAAGTACCCTTAGGAAAGGTATTAATCCATTTCTTCTCCCTCCAGCCATGAGTTGAATAGCTGGATAGATTGAATTCTATAGCCTTGGTTGGCAACCAGTCTACAGCAAAAAGAAATGGCAATTTACTGCGGAAAAATCTTCTGTCGTGTCAGTCATGAACCGAAAGAGACATAACTCAATCGTGTATCACGTATGACAATTAACTGAGTGACTGTTGTTATCACGGTTAAATAGTAGGAGGACTATGTCCTATCGCCTTGGCTGGCAACCAGTTTTCCGCAAAAAATAAATAGCAACTTACCGAAGGAAAATCTTACCAGTAAGTCATGGGTCGAAAGAGACATGATCGTCTAAGCGTGTATCACGTATGGCAATTAACTGACTGACTGTTGTTATCATGGTTGAATAGCAGGACTGACTCGGTCTTATAGCCTCGGTTGGCAACCAGTCTATAGCAGAAAAAATGGCAACCTACTGCGGGAAATTCTTCCACGTCAGTCATAGAACGAAAAAGACATGATCGTCCAAGCGTGTATCATATATGGCCCTTAAGTGATTGAATCTTGCTATCATGATTGGATAGCAGGACTGATTTGGTTTTATAGCTTCGGTTGGCAACCAGTCTGTAGCAGAAATGAATAGCAACCTACTGCGTGAAAATCTTTAAAGTAAGTCATGGATCGAAAGAGACATGATCGTCCAAGTGTATATCACGTATTAACTGACTGACTGATATTCATTTTATAACCTTAAGGATGAAATGATGTGAGTAATGAAGTCTTAACCATTTTTTAACCATTTTTTTCTCTTATTTATTTAGATATTTTAGGCCACAAATTCTAAGCCATTGGTTGAATATCTGGACAGGTTGGGTTTTGTAGCCTTGTTTAGCAACCAGTCTGTCGTAGAAAGAAATGGCAACCTACTGTGGGAAAATCTTCCCACTCACTCACGGATCAAAAAAGACATGATCGTGTATCACATATGGCAATTAATTGACAGACTGCTGATATTATGGTTGAATAGCAGAAAAGACTTGGTTGGCAACCAGTCTATAGCAGATATAAATGGCAACCTATTGCAGGAAAATCCTCTGTCTAGTCAGTTAAGAGACATGATCACCCGAGTGTGTATCGCTTATACCCCTTGGATGACTGACTAAATGTCCCTTCAAGACGTGGATAATTATGGCCCTCCACAACTTCTAATTCTTGGTAGCTCTGAGGTAATGTTTGTTGAGCTAATGAATTAGACCATCAATACATGTAAAAATCTTATGTCTCTTAAGGACGTAGACGATCATGGCTCTCCACAATTTCCTGTGTTGAATTAATGAAACGGACCACAACTAAATGCACAAAAAAATTTATTTTAAGAGCTGTGTCCCTTCAGGATGTAAGTGATCATGGCAACTCCGTCCCCTCTCACAGGGTGTTAACTACACAGTCCAGGTTCTTCATCAACGCGTTGTAGCATAGATCACTTGCCTTATGTCCAACATGATCGCCAAACTGCAATCCTCTTAACTATTCTGTGTAGAACGTTTTGGAGAGGAAGATTAACAGCAGGCACTACAACATCAACAGGCAACCTCTTCTGCCTCCCATAAGCATGGACCAGATGATTCTCCCGGAGAGTAATACACTACGCCTCCTCGGACTTACCCTGTCCTCAGACCTCAAATGGAAGCACTATATTGAATCCATAGCAAAATCTACTGCTAAGAAGATTGGGTCACTATGTCGATCCAGGATGTTTTTTCCACCTGAATCCATCCTGCATATATACAAGTCAACCATCCGTCCGTGCATGGAGTACTGCTGCCATTTATGGTCAGGTGCCCCTGCCGTTCTCCTCAGTGTTCTTGACAAGCTCCAAAGAAGAGTCTGTAATGTGATAGGTACTGATCTGGCGACTCGTCTGCAGCCACTTTGCCATCGTCGAAATGTGGCCTCCCTCTGTCTCTTCTATAAATACTTTCATGGCTTCTGCTCGGATGAGCTTAAGTCACCGATGCCTCCTCAACAGGTGTTTACCCGTGCAACCAGACTGGCAACTGGGTCCCACCCATTCACAGTCAGGTTAGCCAAACGCAGACGACAATTCTACTCCTGCAGCTTCCTCTCTCGCACTTCCCGCCTGTGGAACTCACTCCCGTATTCTTGCTTTCCTGACGGCTACGACCTCCAGAAATTTAAAAGCAAAGTTAATACTCACCTACTAACCACTGGACTCTAGCTCTCTCCCCTCCCCTGTATAATCTTCACGTTCTCTCCGCCCATGTATCTGTCATTGCACCTGCTTTCTCAGCTTTCTATTGTTCCTTTCTAACTAGCTTGTACTCCTCACTCTTTTCTAATTAATCTTTCTACATTTATGTAACCCCCTGCACACCAGTGGCGTTTCTGCCTTGCTCGGGGTGAAATGATTAAAAAAAAAAAAAAAATTTCTCTTAGGGGAAGCGACCAGCAACGCCATGGTCAACAAAGAGCAGGGACGCAGTCGTCAAGGCCTTCTCCAGATAAAGGTCAGGCCTAGATAAAGTTCATTGCCCCATCGATTAATTTTTGTTTTTTATATAGTGTCTAACCGTATATAAAGTTTTCTTGGGATATATTAATTAGTTATATACTAGCAGTATAACCCAGCGTTGCTCGGGTGTAATGACAGCTTTAAAACTAATCCATGGTCGTGGAGCTCAGACTCAGCCTAAATAATATTTGTGTGAAGTTTTGTGAGAATCGGATAAAAATTGTGGATTTGTATAAAGGACATACAGACAGATAAACAGACACACACACAAACATCTTGCCTTTTATATGTATATATTATCGATTTTCTGCACTATTGTAAAAACTGCAAACTTGAAACTTCTGAATATCGTTTCTTATGTCTTTGTCGATGAGTTTATCAAATCTGATTAAATCGGACCACTCCTTCTATAACCTGATTTTTTCGGTTATCGATTTTCGATATTTATCGGTGGTACCACGACACAAAACCTAGCTAAGAACACTCGCAGACGTGTAAATTTTCAAGAAAATCGGTTGAGCCGTTTCGGAGTCTTTCGGTAACGGATACACAGACACACACACACAGACACATACACACACAGAGACAAAGTTCCATTTATAAATAAGTTTAGATATATATATATATTTTAAATCGTTTCACCCAAAGCAAGGCGAGACCTCCACTGACGCGCAGGGGTGGGGGGCTACATAAGAGTGTAAAATTCCATTGAGGAGGAGAATGAAGAGTAAGTTGAACTAGTTACAGGGGGTATTAGAGAAAGGGCAAGAGAAGGATGGGAACACAGGTGTGAAGACAGTTGCGAAGGTAGAAAGAAAGGAAAAGAACAAGATACACGAAGTGATGTAGAAAATAATTGGAGTCAAGTGGAAAGATGGGAATTGATATTGCATTTAAATTCCTGGGGGTTGTAGCCGACTGAGAAGTAAGTATATGGAAGGGAGTCCCACAGGTGGGAAGTGCGAGAAAGAAGCTACTGGGGTAGAATTGTCGGCTGCATTTGGTTGATCTAACTGTAAATGGGTGGGACCTTGTTGCCAGTCTGGTTACACGAGGAAATTCTTGTGGAGGGGAACAAGTGACCTAAGTTTGTCGGAGCAGAAGCCATGATAATCTTTGCAGAAAAGACAAAGGGAAGCCACATCCCGCCCGTGAGAAAGTGGCTGGAGTCGAGCTGCTTGGTCGGGACCAATCACATTACAGATTCTCCTTTAAGAACTGCGATGAACAGCAGGGGTGCCTGACCTAATATGACAACGGTATTTTATGCACGGTCGGATAAGAAAAAACGTTTTTATTGTCAGTTTTTTTTCCGGATTTAGGATTTAAAAAGCCCGTTTCACCCCATGTAAGGCAGTGAAGTCACAAAGACACAAGAATTAGGAACCGAAACATTATTGAGAATTAGGAACCGAAACATGATTGAGAAGAGGAAAGAATGATCTGGAGGACAGTAGATAGAAATTGACATTGCATTTAAATTTGTACAGATTAAAATTTGGTGGAAGCATGAAGCCGGAATGAAATTTGACTAGCGATAAGTACGAGAAAAGAAACTATTAACATAGAATTGCCGGTTGCCTCTAGCCAGCTTAACTGTAAATTGATAAGATCTCGACGCCTGTCTAGTCAGTCAGTCAGTAAAGTGCCATACGTGATACACGCTTTGGCGATCATGTCTCGAAAGAGACATGACTGACTGGGCAGAAGATTATCCCGCAGTAGGTTGCCATTGCTTTCTGCGGTAGACTGGTTGCCGACCAAGGCTATAGAACCCAATCTGTCCTGTTATTTGACTCATAGCTAGAGGGGAAACAGATGTATTATATTATTAAATAGTAATTAGTGGGGGATCAGTTTATTACTTCATAACAATATAAAACTGATCCCCGACATTATGCCCAGTAGAAGCCTTCATCATGTTTCCAAATATTATATTCAGTCAGTCAGTAAAGTGCCATACGTGATACACGCTTGGGCGATCATGTCTTGAAAGAGACATGACTGACTGGGCAGAAGATTATCCCGCAATAGGTTGCCATTGCTTTCTGCGGTAGACTGGTTGCCAACCAAGGCTATAGAACCCAATCTGTCCTGCTATTTAACCCATAACTGGAAGGAAGAGATGGATTAATACCTTTCCCAAGGGTATTTGCGCGTAAGTGTATACAATGGATTCAACTGGAATTCGAACTCGGCTCCAGGGGTTTCTCGTTCCGAGCCGATATCCACTGTACTACAACGCTGCGCTTAAATTGATAAAGTCTAGGTACCATAGCGATGGGCTCATCCGAACAATTACCATGAAAGTATTTATAGAAAAGACGGAGACAGGTAAACTTACGGAGGTGGGAAACCGATTGGAGCCGTGGCACCAGCTCAATACTAATAACATTGCTGATTCTTCTTTCTTCCAAAGAAATTTATATATATATATATATATATATATATATATATATATATATATATATATATTGATGCATGAGTTGTACGCTCCTTAAGGACACATGGCCCGGTGGATATAGATGTTGGTTAGTTCCTGGCTTGACACGTTGTGAATTCAATACCAGGTTAGAGCAGTGGCAAACGAGTAACTTGCAGGGTTAGAGGGAGATAATTCATGACTTCCAATCGAGGTTTGATGATTGAGGAGGATATATCCCAGTAATTGTAATAAAGTGTTCGGTTCGAAATTTCTAGCACCTGAAAAAGGCCGGAGCGTACAACGGCGGAAACGTCATACAATTGGCAACAAAGACGTGGATAATAGTCCGAATAATGTAAATACTGGAAATACTACCTCCTCTCAGAAATATAGATAAATAGAATGATCTATTATTAAACGTCGTACAAATGGCAACAAAGATGAGGACAATAGTCCGAATAATGTAAATACTGTAAATACTACCTCATCTCAGAAATATAAACAAATAGAATGATCTATTATTAAACGTCGTACAAATGGCAACAAAGATGAGGACAATAGTCAGAATAATGTAAATACTGTAAATACTACCTCATCTCAGAAATATAGACAAATAGAATGATCTATTATTAAACGTCGTACAAATGGCAACAAAGATGAGGACAATAGTCCGAATAATGTAAATACTGTAAATACTACCTCATCTCAGAAATATAGACAAATAGAATGATCTATTATTAAACGTCGTACAAATGGCAACAAAGATGAGGACAATAGTCAGAATGATGTAAATACTGTAAATACTACCTCATCTCAGAAATATAGACAAATAGAATGATCTATTATTAAACGTCGTACAAATGACAACAAAGATGATGACAATAGTCCGAATAATGTAAATACTGTAAATACTACCTCATCTCAGAAATATAGACAAATAGAATGATCTATTATTAAACGTCGTACAAATGGCAACAAAGATGAGGACAATAGTCCGAATAATGTAAATACTGTAAATACTACCTCATCTTAGAAATATAGACAAATAGAATGATCTATTATTAAACGTCGTACAAATGACAACAAAGATGATGACAATAGTCCGAATAATGTAAATACTGTAAATACTACCTCATCTCAGAAATATAGACAAATAGAATGATCTATTATTAAACGTCGTACAAATGGCAACAAAGATGAGGTCAATAGTCCGAATAATGTAAATACTGTAAATACTTCTTCATCTCAGAAATATAGACAAATAGAATGATCTATTATTAAACGTCGTACAAATGGCAACAAAGATGAGGACAATAGTCCGAATAATGTAAATACTGTAAATACTACCTCATCTCAGAAATATAGACAAATAGAATGATCTATTATTAAACGTCGTACAAATGGCAACAAAGATGAGGACAATAGTCAGAATGATGTAAATACTGTAAATACTACCTCATCTCAGAAATATAGACAAATAGAATGATCTATTATTAAACGTCGTACAAATGACAACAAAGATGATGACAATAGTCCGAATAATGTAAATACTGTAAATACTACCTCATCTCAGAAATATAGACAAATAGAATGATCTATTATTAAACGTCGTACAAATGGCAACAAAGATGAGGACAATAGTCCGAATAATGTAAATACTGTAAATACTACCTCATCTTAGAAATATAGACAAATAGAATGATCTATTATTAAACGTCGTACAAATGACAACAAAGATGATGACAATAGTCCGAATAATGTAAATACTGTAAATACTACCTCATCTCAGAAATATAGACAAATAGAATGATCTATTATTAAACGTCGTACAAATGGCAACAAAGATGAGGTCAATAGTCCGAATAATGTAAATACTGTAAATACTTCTTCATCTCAGAAATATAGACAAATAGAATGATCTATTATTAAACGTCGTACAAATGGCAACAAAGATGAGGACAATAGTCCGAATAATGTAAATACTGTAAATACTACCTCATCTCAGAAATATAGACAAATAGAATGATCTATTATTAAACGTCGTACAAATGGCAACAAAGATGAGGTCAATAGTCCGAATAATGTAAATACTGTAAATACTACCTCATCTCAGAAATATAGACAAATAAAATGATCTATTACTAAACGTCGTACAAATGGCAACAAAGATGAGGACAATAGTCCGTATAATGTAAATACTGCAAATACTACCTCATCTCAGAAATATAGACAAATAAAATGATCTATTATTAAACGTCGTACAAATGGCAACCAAGTTGAAGACTATAGTCCGAATAATGTAAATACTGAAAATATGATGCTGTTTGTTCTATGATAATTTTTTTTATATTGTTAAGTGCTTATTTTTTGTCAAAATATAAGCAAAAAAATGTAATTACTGAAATTTTTGTTTGTTATTTTAAATTCTTTTCTGACTTCGTACAAATTAATATTTCTTCTTCGTCATAAAATTTGGCCTCCAGGTTTTCATGTAAGTTATTTAACGGAAGTAAATACTGAGTCAAACAGGTTTTAAGGCGAAAATTATGCAAGAGACGAATGCATAATATACAGATTTTTAAACTGCAAATGTTGTGCACAAAGTATTTGAAACCTGACCATGTTAAAAAATATTCTGTACTGGAATGCCCTGTTTGTATCACGTCTAGAGAGGTAAGTAATTAAACTATTTATGCGTGGGCGTTTTCAGTTGAATTTTTAAAACTGAATCAGGAAAATGTGTATGTACATGGCTTAATTCAGCATGAAATCTGTGGTTGAATAGTAAAACTTGCCAGATCTAAAGGCTTCATCTCCCCGGTACGTGGCGCTACAGGTTCAAATCCTGATGGAAGATAAATAATTCGCTGAGAAGAATTCTCGAATATTAAAGCCGGTGGATAAATAAATGCACCGTTAAAATTTAGAAAAACTTATTCTCCAGTTAAATACGAGAATCCATTAAAAATAAAGTTAAAATTTATATCTATATATCTAAACTTATTTATAAATGGAACTTTGTCTGTGTGTTTGTGTGTGTGTGTGTGTGTGTGTGTGTGTGTGTCCGTTACCTATAGACTCCGAAACAGCTGAACCGATTTTCTTGAAAATTTACACAGTTGTACTATAAGCGTCAGCGAGTGTTCTTAGCTAGGTTTTGTGTCGAGGTACCCCCGATGAATATCGAAAATCGATAATCGAAAAAATCGAGTTATAGAAGGAGTGGTCCGATTTTAATCAAATTTGATACACTCATAGACAAAGACATAAGAAACGATATTCAGAAGTTTCAAGGTTGCAGTTCTCACAATAGTGCAAAAAATCGATAATATATATATAAAAGGCAAGATGTTTGTGTGTGTCTGTTTGTCTGTATGTCCTTTATACAAATCCACAATTTTTATCCGATTCTCACCAAACTTCACACAAATATTCTTTAGGCTGAGTCTGAGCTCCAGGACCATGGATTAGTTTTAAAGCTTTCATTACACCCGAGCAACACCGGGCTATACTGCTAGTATATATATATATATATATTTTTTATTATTATTATGGACTCTCCCGTCGATTTAGACGTATGAGTGTCTAACTCAGTTAGACTGCCACACAAAGAATTGTTTTGAGTTGTGAAGGCTTGTGTAACAAACAATTGGTGCAGAAGTTTGCCACGGATCGCATGAACAGCAACCCTCAGTTATTTAACCCATAACTAGAGGGAAGGGACGGATTAATATCTTTCTCAAGCGTACCAGTGCGTAAGTGAATGCAGAGTGTTCGAGTGGAATTGGAACTCGGCTCACCGATTTCTCTTTCCGAGTCGACGTCCACCGCACCACAACGTACATCCGTCAATAAACGTTTACAGCACCTGGTATTCCCACCTAGTATATATTAGGTGTATGGGTAGGTTTTGAAGGCTATCACAATGCGTTTAAATAAATGGAGGTAAAAAAAGGTTTTGGGTATTACTTATTTATTATTCATTAATATTTCGAGATCAAACTCTTTTTTCAGAATGGTAGGAGAGATTGTGTTACGCTCGAGAGGCGCGGTCCAAATAAATACTTGGCCCACCTAAGTAACATCAGTCGCCCTATTACTAACAGCAACGGCCCTTCAAAAATAATTGCAACTGGCGAAAAAATATAACCTGCCCATTAAATGGTCAATGTATGCCCGTAAATACTGTTGATAGAGCTCGCATTCTTTCCGAAGATAATGATGTTAAATTTTACTTTGGAAGCACTTCTAACAAGTGGAAGATAATATTTCACACTCATATGGTGTCTTTAAAGAAGATCTTTTTTTTTTAATCATTTCACCCCGTGCAAGGAATTCCACTGCAACTATTGCGTAAGGGGTTACATAGGGGAAGGGTGATGAGAAAGAGTGGTTAAATATAGGAAATGTCAGAAGGAGGGTGATAGACGGGTAGTGATACCGAGGATGAGTGTTGGGTAGATGGGAAAAGTGTTTGTTAATACATTTTTTTAATCATTTCACCCCAAGCAAGGAATTCCACTGCAACTATTGCGCAAGGGGTTACATAGGAGAAGGTGATGAGAAAGAGTGGTTAAATATAGGAAATGTCAGAAGGAGGGTGATAGACGGGTAGTGATACCGAGGATGAGTGTTGGGTAGATGGGAAAAGTGTTTGTTAATACATTTTTTTAATCATTTCACCCCGTGCAAGGAATTCCATTGCAACTATTGCGTAAGGGGTTACATAGGGGAAGGGTGATGAGAAAGAGTGGTTAAATATAGGAAATGTCAGAAGGAGGGTGATAGACGGGTAGTGATACCGAGGATGAGTGTTGGGTAGATGGGAAAAGTGTTTGTTAATACATTTTTTTAATCATTTCACCCCGAGCAAGGAATTCCACTGCAACTATTGCGTAAGGGGTTACATAGGAGAAGGTGATGAGAAAGAGTGGTTAAATATAGGAAATGTCAGAAGGAGGGTGATAGACGGGTAGTGATACCGAGGATGAGTGTTGGGTAGATGGGAAAAGTGTTTGTTAATACATTTTTTTAATCATTTCACCCCGAGCAAGGAATTCCACTGCAACTATTGCGCAAGGGGTTACATAGGAGAAGGTGATGAGAAAGAGTGGTTAAATATAGGAAATGTCAGAAGGAGGGTGATAGACGGGTAGTGATACCGAGGATGAGTGTTGGGTAGATGGGAAAAGTGTTTGTTAATACATTTTTTTAATCATTTCACCCCAAGCAAGGAATTCCACTGCAACTATTGCGAAAGGGGTTACATAGGAGAAGGTGATGAGAAAGAATGGTTAAATATAGGAAATGTCAGAAGGAGGGTGATAGACGGGTAGTGATACCGAGGATGAGTGTTGGGTAGATGGGAAAAGTGTTTGTTAATACATTTTTTTAATCATTTCACCCCAAGCAAGGAATTCCACTGCAACTATTGCGCAAGGGGTTACATAGGAGAAGGTGATGAGAAAGAGTGGTTAAATATAGGAAATGTCAGAAGGAGGGTGATAGACGGGTAGTGATACCGAGGATGAGTGTTGGGTAGATGGGAAAAGTGTTTGTTAATACATTTTTTTAATCATTTCACCCCAAGCAAGGAATTCCACTGCAACTATTGCGCAAGGGGTTACATAGGAGAAGGTGATGAGAAAGAATGGTTAAATATAGGAAATGTCAGAAGGAGGGTGATAGACGGGTAGTGATACCGAGGATGAGTGTTGGGTAGATGGGAAAAGTGTTTGTTAATACATTTTTTTAATCATTTCACCCCAAGCAAGGAATTCCACTGCAACTATTGCGCAAGGGGTTACATAGGGGAAGGGTGATGAGAAAGAGTGGTTAAATATAGGAAATGTCAGAAGGAGGGTGATAGACGGGTAGTGATACCGAGGATGAGTGTTGGGTAGATGGGAAAAGTGTTTGTTAATACATTTTTTTAATCATTTCACCCCAAGCAAGGAATTCCACTGCAACTATTGCGCAAGGGGTTACATAGGGGAAGGGTGATGAGAAAGAGTGGTTAAATATAGGAAATGTCAGAAGGAGGGTGATAGACGGGTAGTGATACCGAGGATGAGTGTTGGGTAGATGGGAAAAGTGTTTGTTAATACATTTTTTTAATCATTTCACCCCAAGCAAGGAATTCCACTGCAACTATTGCGCAAGGGGTTACATAGGGGAAGGGTGATGAGAAAGAGTGGTTAAATATAGGAAATGTCAGAAGGAGGGTGATAGACGGTTAGTGATACCGAGGATGAGTTTTAGGTAGATGGGAAAAGTGTTTGTTATTACATTTTTTTAATCATTTCACCCCGAGCAAGGAATTCCACTGCAACTATTGCGCAGGGGTTTACATAGGGGAAGGGTGATGAGAAAGAGTGGTTAAATATAGGAAATGTCAGAAGGAGGATGATAGACGGATAGGGATACCGAGGATGTGTGTTGGGTAGATGGGAAAAGTGTTTGTTAATACATTTTTTTAATCATTTCACCCCAAGCAAGGAATTCCACTGCAACTATTGCGTAAGGGGTTACATAGGGGAAGGGTGATGAGAAAGAGTGGTTAAATATAGGAAATGTCAGAAGGAGGATGATAGACGGGTAGGGATACCGAGGATGAGTGTTGGGTAGATGGGAAAAGTGTTTGTTAATACATTTTTTTAATCATTTCACCCCAAGCAAGGAATTCCACTGCAACTATTGCGCAAGGGGTTACATAGGGGAAGGGTGATGAGAAAGAGTGGTTAAATATAGGAAATGTCAGAAGGAGGATGATAGAAGGGTAGTGATACCGAGGATGAGTGTTGGGTAGATGGGAAAAGTGTTTGTTAATACATTTTTTTAATCATTTCACCCCGTGCAAGGAATTCCACTGCAACTATTGCGCAAGGGGTTACATAGGGGAAGGGTGATGAGAAAGAGTGGTTAAATATAGGAAATGTCAGAAGGAGGGTGATAGACGGGTAGGGATACCGAGGATGAGTGTTGGGTAGATGGGAAAAGTGTTTGTTAATACATTTTTTTAATCATTTCACCCCGTGCAAGGAATTCCACTGCAACTATTGCGCAAGGGGTTACATAGGGGAAGGGTGATGAGAAAGAGTGGTTAAATATAGGAAATGTCAGAAGGAGGGTGATAGACGGGTAGTGATACCGAGGATGAGTGTTGGGTAGATGGGAAAAGTGTTTGTTAATACATTTTTTTAATCATTTCACCCCAAGCAAGGAATTCCACTGCAACTATTGCGCAAGGGGTTACATAGGGGAAGGGTGATGAGAAAGAGTGGTTAAATATAGGAAATGTCAGAAGGAGGGTGATAGACGGGTAGTGATACCGAGGATGAGTGTTGGGTAGATGGGAAAAGTGTTTGTTAATACATTTTTTTAATCATTTCACCCCAAGCAAGGAATTCCACTGCAACTATTGCGCAAGGGGTTACATAGGAGAAGGTGATGAGAAAGAGTGGTTAAATATAGGAAATGTCAGAAGGAGGGTGATAGACGGGTAGTGATACCGAGGATGAGTGTTGGGTAGATGGGAAAAGTGTTTGTTAATACATTTTTTTTAATCATTTCACCCCGAGCAAGGAATTCCACTGCAACTATTGAGCAAGGGGTTACATAGGAGAAGGTGATGAGAAAGAGTGGTAAAATATAGGAAATGTCAGAAGGAGGGTGATAGACGTGTAGTGATACCGAGGATGAGTGTTGGGTAGATGGGAAAAGTGTTTGTTAATACATTTTTTTAATCATTTCACCCCAAGCAAGGAATTCCACTGCAACTATTGCGCAAGGGGTTACATAGGGGAAGGGTGATGAGAAAGAGTGGTTAAATATAGGAAATGTCAGAAGGAGGGTGATAGACGGGTAGTGATACCGAGGATGAGTGTTGGGTAGATGGGAAAAGTGTTTGTTAATACATTTTTTTAATCATTTCACCCCAAGCAAGGAATTCCACTGCAACTATTGCGTAAGGGGTTACATAGGAGAAGGTGATGAGAAAGAGTGGTTAAATATAGGAAATGTCAGAAGGAGGGTGATAGACGGGTAGTGATACCGAGGATGAGTGTTGGGTAGATGGGAAAAGTGTTTGTTAATACATTTTTTTAATCATTTCACCCCAAGCAAGGAATTCCACTGCAACTATTGCGCAAGGGGTTACATAGGGGAAGGGTGATGAGAAAGAGTGGTTAAATATAGGAAATGTCAGAAGGAGGGTGATAGACGGGTAGTGATACCGAGGATGAGTGTTGGGTAGATGGGAAAAGTGTTTGTTAATACATTTTTTTAATCATTTCACCCCAAGCAAGGAATTCCACTGCAACTATTGCGCAAGGGGTTACATAGGGGAAGGGTGATGAGAAAGAGTGGTTAAATATAGGAAATGTCAGAAGGAGGGTGATAGACGGGTAGTGATACCGCGGATGAGTGTTGGGTAGATGGGAAAAGTGTTTGTTAATACATTTTTTTAATCATTTCACCCCAAGCAAGGAATTCCACTGCAACTATTGCGCAAGGGGTTACATAGGGGAAGGGTGATGAGAAAGAGTGGTTAAATATAGGAAATGTCAGAAGGAGGGTGATAGACGGGTAGTGATACCGAGGATGAGTGTTGGGTAGATGGGAAAAGTGTTTGTTAATACATTTTTTTAATCATTTCACCCCAAGCAAGGAATTCCACTGCAACTATTGCGCAAGGGGTTACATAGGAGAAGGTGATGAGAAAGAGTGGTTAAATATAGGAAATGTCAGAAGGAGGGTGATAGACGGGTAGTGATACCGAGGATGAGTGTTGGGTAGATGGGAAAAGTGTTTGTTAATACATTTTTTTAATCATTTCACCCCAAGCAAGGAATTCCACTGCAACTATTGCGCAAGGGGTTACATAGGGGAAGGGTGATGAGAAAGAGTGGTTAAATATAGGAAATGTCAGAAGGAGGGTGATAGACGGGTAGTGATACCGAGGATGAGTGTTGGGTAGATGGGAAAAGTGTTTGTTAATACATTTTTTTAATCATTTCACCCCAAGCAAGGAATTCCACTGCAACTATTGCGCAAGGGGTTACATAGGGGAAGGGTGATGAGAAAGAGTGGTTAAATATAGGAAATGTCAGAAGGAGGGTGATAGACGGGTAGTGATACCGAGGATGAGTGTTGGGTAGATGGGAAAAGTGTTTGTTAATACATTTTTTTAATCATTTCACCCCAAGCAAGGAATTCCACTGCAACTATTGCGCAAGGGGTTACATAGGGGAAGGGTGATGAGAAAGAGTGGTTAAATATAGGAAATGTCAGAAGGAGGGTGATAGACGGTTAGTGATACCGAGGATGAGTGTTGGGTAGATGGGAAAAGTGTTTGTTAATACATTTTTTTAATCATTTCACCCCGAGCAAGGAATTCCACCGCAACTATTGCGCAGGGGTTTACATAGTTGAAGGGTGATGAGAAAGAGTGGTTAAATATAGGAAATGTCAGAAGGAGGATGATAGACGGATAGGGATACCGAGGATGTGTGTTGGGTAGATGGGAAAAGGTTTACATACATTTTTTAATCATTTCACCCCAAGCAAGGAATTCCACTGCAACTATTGCGTAAGGGTTACATAGGGGAAGGGTGATGAGAAAGAGTGGTTAAATATAGGAAATGTCAGAAGGAGGATGATAGACGGGTAGGGATACCGAGGATGAGTGTTGGGTAGATGGGAAAAGTGTTTGTTAATACATTTTTAATCATTTCACCCCGTGCAAGGAATTCCACTGCAACTATTGCGCAAGGGGTTACATAGGGGGTGATGAGAAAGAGTGGTTAAATATAGGAAATGTCAGAAGGAGGTGATAGACGGGTAGGGATACCGAGGATGAGTGTTGGGTAGATGGGAAAAGTGTTTGTTAATACATTTTTTTAATCATTTCACCGTGCAAGGAATTCCACTGCAACTATTGCGCAAGGGGTTACATAGGGGAAGGTGATGAGAAAGAGTGGTTAAATATAGGAAATGTCAGAAGGAGGGTGATAGACGGGTAGTGATACCGAGGATGAGTGTTGGGTAGATGGGAAAAGTGTTTGTTAATACATTTTTTTAATCATTTCACCCCGAGCAAGGAAGTACTGCAACTATTGAGCAAGGGGTTACATAGGAGAAGGTGATGAGAAAGAGTGGTAAAATATAGGAAATGTCAGAAGGAGGGTGAGGACGTAGTGATACCGAGGATGAGTGTTGGGTAGATGGGAAAAGTGTTTGTTAATACATTTTTTTAATCATTTCACCCCAAGCAAGGAATTCCACTGCAACTATTGCGCAAGGGGTTACATAGGGGAAGGGGGTGATGAGAAAGAGTGGTTAAATATAGGAAATGTCAGAAGGAGGGTGATAGACGGGTAGTGATACTGAGGATGAGTGTTGGGTAGATGGGAAAAGTGTTTGTTAATACATTTTTTTAATCATTTCACCCTCAAGCAAGGAATTCCACTGCAACTATTGCGTAAGGGGTTACATAGGAGAAGGTGATGAGAAAGAGTGGTTAATTATAGGAAATGTCAGAAGGAGGGTGATAGACGGGTAGTGATACCGAGGATGAGTGTTGGGTAGATGGGAAAAGTGTTTGTTAATACATTTTTTAATCATTTCACCCCAAGCAAGGAATTCCACTGCAACTATTGCGCAAGGGGTTACATAGGGAAGGGTGATGAGAAAGAGTGGTTAAATATAGGAAATGTCAGAAGGAGGGTGATAGACGGGTAGTGATACCGAGGATGAGTGTTGGGTGATGGGAAAAGTGTTTGTTAATACATTTTTTAATCATTTCACCCCAAGCAAGGAATTCCACTGCAACTATTGCGCAGTGGGTTACATAGGGGAAGGTGATGAGAAAGAGTGGTTAAATATAGGAAATGTCAGAAGGAGGGTGATAGACGGGTAGTGATACCGAGGATGAGTGTTGGGTAGATGGGAAAAGTGTTTGTTAATACATTTTTTTAACTACCACCCCAAGCAAGGAATTCCACTGCAACTATTGCGCAAGGGGTTACAGGGGAAGGGTGATGAGAAAGAGTGGTTAAATATAGGAAATGTCAGAAGGAGGGTGATAGACGGGTAGTGATACCGAGCATGAGTGTTGGGTAGATGGGAAAAGTGTTTGTTAATACATTTTTTTGATCATTTCACCCCAAGCAAGGAATTCCACTGCAACTATTGCGCAAGGGTTACATAGGGGAAGGGTGATGAGAAAGAGTGGTTAAATATAGGAAATGTCAGAAGGAGGGTGATAGACGGGTAGTGATACCGAGGATGAGTGTTGGGTAGATGGAAAAGTGTTTGTTAATACATTTTTTTAATCATTTCACCCCAAGCAAAGGAATTCCACTGCAACTATTGCGCAAGGGTTACATAGGGAAGGGTGATGAGAAAGAGTGGTTAAATATAGGAAATGTCAGAAGGAGGGTGATAGACGGTTAGTGATAATGAGTGGAGGATGAGTAAGTTGGGTAGATGGGAAAAGTGTTTGTTAATACATTTTTTTAATCATTTCACCCCGAGCAAGGAATTCCACTGCAACTATTGCGCAGGGGTTTACATAGTTGAAGGGTGATGAGAAAGAGTGGTTAAATATAGGAAATGTCAGAAGGAGGATGATAGACGGATAGGGATACCGAGGATGTGTGTTGGGTAGATGGGAAAAGTGTTTGTTAATACATTTTTTTAATCATTTCACCCCAAGCAAGGAATTCCACTGCAACTATTGCGTAAGGGGTTACATAGGGGAAGGGTGATGAGAAAGAGTGGTTAAATATAGGAAATGTCAGAAGGAGGATGTGATAGGACGGGTAGGGATACCGAGGATGAGTGTGTTGGGTAGATGGGAAAAGTGTTTGTTAATACATTTTTTTAATCATTTCACCCCAAGCAAGGAATTCCACTGCAACTATTGTGCAAGGGGTTACATAGGGGAAGGGTGGATGAGAAAGAGTGGTTAAATATAGGAAATGTCAGAAGGAGGATGATAGACGGGTAGTGATACCGAGGATGAGTGTTGGGTAGATGGGAAAAGTGTTTGTTAATAATACATTTTTTTAATCATTTCACCCCGTGCAAGGAATTCCACTGCAACTATTGCGCAAGGGGTTACATAGGGGAAGGTGATGAGAAAGAGTGGTTAAATATAGAAATGTCAGAAGGAGGGTGATAGACGGGTAGGGATACCGAGGATGAGTGCTGGGTAGATGGGAAAAGTGTTTGTTAATACATTTTTTTAATCATTTCACCCCGTGCAAGGAATTCCACTGCAACTATTGCGCAAGGGGTTACATAGGGGAAGGGTGATGAGAAAGAGTGGTTAAATATAGGAAATGTCAAGGAGGGTGATAGACGGGTAGTGATACCGAGGATGAGTGTTGGGTAGATGGGAAAAGTGTTTGTTAATACATTTTTTAATCATTTCACCCCGAGCAAGGAATTCCACTGCAACTATTGAGCAAGGGGTTACATAGGAGAAGGTGATGAGAAAGAGTGGTAAAATATAGGAAATGTCAGAAGGAGGGTGATAGACGTGTAGCATACCGAGGATGAGTGTTGGGTGATGGGAAAAGTGTTTGTTAATACATTTTTTTAATCATTTCACCCTCAAGCAAGGAATTCCACTGCAACTATTGCGTAAGGGGTTACATAGGAGAAGGTGATGAGAAAGAGTGGTTAAATATAGGAAATGTCAGAAGGAGGGTGATAGACGGGTAGTGATACCGAGGATGAGTGGGTTGGGTAGATGGGAAAAGTGTTTGTTAATACATTTTTTTAATCATTTCACCCAAGCAAGGAATTCCACTGCAACTATTGCGCAAGGTTACATAGGGGAAGGGTGATGAGAAAGAGTGGTTAAATATAGGAAATGTCAGAAGGAGGGTGATAGACGGGTAGTGATTGAGGATGAAAGTTGGGTAGATGGGAAAAGTGTTTGTTAATACATTTTTTTAATCATTTCACCCCAAGCAAGGAATTCCACTGCAACTATTGCGCAAGGGGTTACATAGGGGAAGGTGATGAGAAAGAGTGGTTAAATATAGGAAATGTCAGAAGGAGGGTGATAGACGGGTAGTGATACCGAGGATGAGTGTTGGGTAGATGGGAAAAGTGTTTTCGTTAATACATTTTTTTAATCATTTCACCCCGTGCAAGGAATTCCACTCGCAACTATTGCGCAAGGGGTTACATAGGGGAAGGGTGATGAGAAAGAGTGGTTAAATATAGGAAATGTCAGAAGGAGGGTGATAGACGGGTAGTGATATCGAGGATGAGTGTTGGGTAGATGGGAAAAGTGTTTGTTAATACATTTTTTTAACTATTTCACCCCAAGCAAGGAATTCCACTGCAACTATTGCGCAAGGGGGTTGCTAATAGGGGAAGGGTGATGAGAAAGAGTGGTTAAATATAGGAAATGTCAGAAGGAGGGTGATAGACGGGTAGTGATACCGAGGATGAGTGTTGGGTAGATGGGAAAAGTGTTTGTTAATACATTTTTTTAATCATTTCACCCCGAGCAAGGAATTCCACTGCAACTATTGCGTAAGGGGTTACATAGGGGAAGGGTGATGAGAAAGAGTGGTTAAATATAGGGAAATGTCAGAAGGAGGGTGATAGACGGGTAGTGATACCGAGGATGAGTGTTGGGCAGACGGGAAAAGTGTTTATTAATACATTTTTTTAATCATTTCTACCCCAAGCAAGGAATTCCACTGCAACTATTGCGCAAGGGGTTACATAGGGGAAGGGTGATGAGAAAGAGTGGTTAAATATAGGAAATGTCAGAAGGGGAGGGTGGATAGACGGGTAGTGATACCGAGGATGAGTGTTGGGTAGACGGGAAAAGTGTTTGTTAATACATTTTTTTAATCATTTCACCCCAAGCAAGGAATTCCACTGCAACTATTGCGCAAGGGGTTATTAGGGAAGGGTGATGAGAAAGAGTGGTTAAATATAGGAAATGTCAGAAGGAGGGTGATAGACGGTAGTGATACCGAGGATGAGTGTTGGGTAGATGGGAAAAGTGTTTGTTAATACATTTTTTAATCATTTCACTCCTGAGCAAGGAATTCCACTGCAACTATTGAGCAAGGGGTTACATAGGAGAAGGTGATGAGAAAGAGTGGTTAAATATAGGAAATGTCAGAAGGAGGGTGATAGACGGGTAGTGATACCGAGGATGAGTGTTGGGTAGATGGGAAAAGTGTTTGTTAATACATTTTTTTAATCATTTCACCCCAAGCAAGGAATTCCACTGCCACTATTGCGCAGGGGGTTACATAGGAGAAGGTGATGAGAAAGAGTGGTTGCATATATTTAAGTGGATAGCACACATTTTCGTAATAACAATTTATCGTAAATAATCAGGCCGGTAGATATAAATATATAATACTGCTTAATTAAAAAACAGAATATCTACTTAAATACGAGTATCGATCAAAAATAATGTTCAAACAAATCATTTCAAATTGTCGGTTGTTTATAACCAATTTCGTTAATCTTCGTTAATTTCCGTAATATAAAACAGAATATCTACTTAAATACGAGTATCGATCAAAAATAATGTTCAAACAATTAATTTCAAATTGTCGGTTGTTTATAACCAAGTTTCGTTAATCTTCGTTAATTTCCGTAACATTGTTATTATTCTTGTTACATTGCGCTCTGAGTTATTTTTATTATAAATGTAGTGGATTGGACAACCAATCTATTTTATAATGGTGACTCCATTTTCAAACTACTACCACGAGCTACAATAGATGGTGATACGTTGTCCAGTCCACAACAACATTCCCTGTTAATGATGTTATTTTGTACTCAGTTATTTAGGTTTCTGACAATTTGCTTTTTAAATTTAATTTTCTAAATTACTAGTACAGCTTTAACTTAATTTGATTGAATTTCAATTGAGAATTTTGTTTAATTTTTAGTTATTTGAGAAGAGTTTATTAATTAATTTAGAAAAAATATTTGTCTTGTTTTGGATTTTACATCTAAGTTAAATGGTGGGTTGAACCAAATAATGTTTTCATTCCTATTAATATTTTTCGTTTGTTTGTTTCACTGAGGTTTGTATTCTAAAATGTTTTAATAGCCAGATTCTTTTAAGGCAATATATATATATATATATATATATATATATATATATATATATATAAATTTATTTATAAATGGAACTTCGTCTGTGTATGTGTGTGTGTCTGTGACTGTGTGTCTGTGTATCCGTTACCGAAAGACTCCGAAACGGCTGAACCGAATTTCTTGAAAAATTACACAGTTGTACTATAAGCGTCTGCGAGTGTTCTTAGCAAGGTTTTGTGTCGTGGTACCCCCGATAAATATCGAAAATCGATAATCGAAAAAATCAGGTTATAGATGGAGTGGTCCGATTTTAATCAGATTTGATACACTCATAGACAAAGACATAAAAAAACGATATTCAGAAGTTTCAAGGTTGCAGTTCTTACAATGGTGCAGAAAATCGATAATATATATATATATATATAAAAGGCAAGATGTTTGTGTGTGTGTTTGTTTATCTGCCTGTATGTCTGTATTTTTTTCAGCCCTTTTATTTTAGTTGTTGCTTCGGGTTTGGCTCTAAGTAGGTATAATTGTAGTTCTTAGTCTCGGCCATGATACCATTTACTCAGAGGACTTATTTAGCCTTCAAAATTCGGTTTAAGGCGAAAAAAATGTATTTGATATCGATACCAGGAAATCAAAATTTGACTTACATCCAATCATTTTTCTTTCAGTCTACGGTTTCTTAGTCTTTCGTGCCAACGTCCAGAGAGTCTGAGCTCCAGGACCATGGATTAATTTTAAAGCTTTCATTACACCCGAGCAACGCCGGGCTATACTGCTAGTATATATATATATAGTCATCCGCAGACAGATCTGTTTCACTGTATCACAGCCCATCAGTACGGTTAGACATCCGACTGCATTTAGCCAGGATTGAAACCCGACCGCATTGGTATTAGTCATTTGGCGATTCTACCTCTGAGCTATGAGCGTTCGGTAGAAGGAGGCAGACATTTTACCGTGTGATATATCATGTATTCATACGCCAGTAGTGAGAGTGTTCTAATTCATTACTGAATGAACGATGAGTCGATGCTAGAATAGCTACTGTTTTTTGAAAGTCTACCATTCTTCCAGGGTGTTCAATCAGGGTGTGAGAGCGTAAATAGTCATCTGAGGAAAGATCTGTTTCGCTGTATAACTGCTCATCAGTACGGTTAGACAACCGAGTGCTTTTTATCCAGGATTGAAACTCAACCGAATTGATGTCAGTCGACGATTCTACCTCTGGTATATATATTGATGCATGTTTCATTAAGTAATATAGACAATTTTTCTCTATTTATTTTATGTAAATTTTTTTCATATTCTCTGATAAGCTTAATATCATTATCATTAAACGAAGAAAGAAAATCACAATACTGAAACATATTTTTTTTATAATTTAATCTAAGCTTTCGGCTTACATATGCCATTTTCAAAGATGTTAATTACATAATAATATAACAATTTACGGACAAACAATAATGATAGCCTGTTTTTGTTTACTTGACAGATTTCCAAGCAACAACAAACTCGTGCATACAAGACGCTGAAAGCAAATGTCGCATCACAGCTCATGACGTCTCACATGATCAAGCGAGAGTGAAAACAAGGATATTAAGTATGGGAAGCCACTGGAATAAACCAATGGCTTCTGTTATTAATTATAAGCATTTAAGGATATTTGTGGAGATTTCATAGTTATTTTGTTTAGGTTAGGTTTCAACTGTTTTATATATATAGCTTCAAGAATTTTTAGTTTTTGTTTAATGATAATGCTATTAAGCTTATCAGACAATATGTAAAAATTTACATAAAATAAATAGACAAAACTTGTCTATATTATTTAATGATACATGTATCATTGAAAAAATGCTACCTTAATACACACACAATATATATATATATATATATATATATATATATATATATATATATATATTTGTGTGACGGAAAGTTGCTTTGGGTGCGTCATCTAAGCGAGCCCCCACCCCCAGAAAATGAATATAATGATTATTTCGAAAGGATTTACGGTGGGTTTGTTACGCACAGTGTCATTCAAGCTGAGACCTTTGGACCACCTTCAGGCGATTTGAGATCACAAACGGGTTATGCCATTATCGTTTTGAAACGCTCCGTCAAACAAAGGCCCAGGATGCCGCTGAAGGTTGGTAGACGGTGGCGTAACAAAGGAATCAGTTTACACCGCGTTCAAGGAATTTTGATCTGGTTTTGCTTTTCATCACACATAAACGCACTCACTTAGGTATAAACATAAGTAGAATTATTTACGAGCTATCAACTTCGTTTTGCACATAGCCATATCAGAATGAAGAGAATTGTTAATAGCTTTGTAAGCATTCAGCAATCTTGAAATATTCGGATAAGATATGAGAATAATCAAGAAATTATACTCGCAGCCAATCGTCTGCGTGCGGATAGGCAATAAGTCCAGCAGATATACAAAAATAGAAATAGGCTTAAGACAAGGATGTGCCTTCTCACCAGATTTATTTAACCAATCAGTCGGTTAAGTGCCATACGGGATACACGCTTGAGCGATCATGTCTCGAAAGAACATTATCCCGCAGTAAGATGCCATTACTTTCTGCGATAGACTGGTTGCCAACCAAGGTTATAGAAACCAATCTGTCCTGTTATTTAACACATAACTGGATTGAGATTATATAAATTATATTATATCATTATATTATATTTAGTAATTAGTGGGGGATCAGTTTATTACTTCATAACAACAGAAAACCGATCCCCCGACAAAACCTAGCTAAGAACAATCGCAGACGCTTATAGTACAACTGTGTAAATTTTCAGGAAAATCGGTTCAGCCGTTTGGGAGTCTATAGATAACGGACACACATACACACAGACACATACACAGACACAGACAAAGTTCCATTTTTAAATAAGTTTAGATCATTCATATTTTTCTGCAATATTCTCACGCGTGTTCTTTCCATCTGAAGAACACATTAGGCATGCTCTACTCTATGAGTTTCAGAGAGGCTCCAATACAAGTGCATCAGCTCCATCTATTTCAGGATGCTTTTGGAATTGATGCAGTTAAAGAAAGAAGTTGTAGGCTGTTGTTTTCCCGTTTTTGGAAAGGAAATTTCAGCTTGAAAGGTGAGGCTAGAGGTGGTCGCCGAAAAAAAAAATGATTCAGATGTTTTTAATACCGTTGTTACTCAAAGCCCTACATGAGAACTTTCAAACCAATTTAATGTCCCCCCCCTACAACTGCGTCACACCAACGGAAAAGAATGGGGAAGATTTCAGTATTTGGAAAATGGGTCCCGCACGAATTATCTCCAGAGAACCTGCGACAACGTGTTTCTTGTTGTGAATCTTTACTTTCACCACGACACCTTCAGACACTATTTTTGGGGTAGGCTTGTCACAGGTGATGAGAAGTGCCATCTTGCCCCATCCTGCATATTCTCCTGACCTAGCTCCCTCGGATTATCACTTATTTCGAGGATTACAAAACCATTTAGATGGCCTTAGGTTAACATCACGAGAGGAGATTGAACATGAGTTAGATTCATATTTCACATCAAAACTTAAAGAATTTTACAAGCGAGGCATTTATAAGCTCGTTGACAGTTGGAATCAAGTTATAGAGAGCAAAGGTTGTTATTGTTATGAATAAAGATTTTCAAAAGCACAGTTTTTCATTTTCAAGATGAAATTTTAATCGGAATAAACTTTTGCACAGACCTGATATAATTGTAACAAAAGAAAAAATGATTTACCAGAACACAGAGCTACATCATAAAAAAATTTTAATTTACAAAAAACAAAATAAAAATATATACAAATATACAATTTTTGCATTCAAAACTGAAAACAGAGTTTACTACTGGCAACTATCTTTACCACGTTAGGGCTAACGAAGTGCTATTACTGAAAATCCTCAAATGTGAATATATAGATTAATTTTTTGTTTGGTCAATGAAAATAGTCAAAAATTCGATTTACCAGATTTGTTCAATGATGTGTTTTTGGGTTTTTTGTTGGTCGGCAACTTTTCATAGACTTATACTAATCCACGAATCAAGCCGGAGTTGATAATGCAAGAAATTCATTTTTAACATCAGACAACTCTTTAAACAAAAATTATTTTTAAAGGGGCTAGCACCTAATTAGTATATTTCTTGAATCATCTAGATTTTTCTCCAATATACTGGAATGGTCTAGAATCTTCCAAACGTTCTATTTCTAATATATCTATTTTACAACTACTTCATGAATAAAACCTTTTTTGTATTAACAAATAGGACTCAGTGAGATCCCTTGCTATAAATTTTAACCATTTTGTAGACTTTATAAATAATGTTGATACAGAATCTACCATCCGCCCGTGCATTGAATACTGCTGCCATATCTGGTCGGGTGCTCCTGCTATCCACCTTGGCGTCCTCGACCAAATCCAACGGAGAATCTGCAACGTGACCGATCCCGACTTGGCATCCGCCCGTGCATTGAATACTGCTGCCATATCTGGTCGGGTTCTCCTACCATCCACCTTGGCGTCCTCTACCAAATCCAACGGAGAATCTGTAATGTGATCGGATACAGTCATTTTCTCACCGGCGCAACGTGGCTTCCCTGTGTCTCTTCTACAAATACTTTCACGGCTTCTGCTTCGATGAACTTAGCTCACTGGTACCTCCTATATATGAATGTTCTCGATCAACAAGATTAGCAACTAGGTCCCACACTTTTACTGTGAAACCAATAAAATGTAAATTCAAATTCTACTTCGTCAGTTTCTTTTCTCGCACTTCCCGCCTGTGGAATTCCTTTCCGTTTATTCCTTTCCTGACAGCTACAATATCCAAGAATTTAAATGTAAAGTCAATAGTCATCTCCTGTCTCACTAACTTACATCCTCTCTCATGATTTTTTTCTTCGTCCACTCTATTCTTATCAGTATTCACTTTCTTCTCATACTCTCTTTCTGACGCCCCCTATAACCTGTCACTCTTTCTCATAACATTCCTCTTATATAATCCCCTGCACAACAGTGGCAGTAAAATGCCTTGCTTGGGGTGATATGATTATAAAAAAAAAAGAAAAGAAATGCATCCTCGTAATGATAGTTATAAGCAAAAGGATGAGCTCAAAATACCAACTACACGCTTGGGATACTACAATCAAACAGCTAAAGAAATTCAAATTCATGGGAAGTGTTCTAAGAAAGGACGGAAAGTGCGACACTGAGATCTGAAGGGGTATTTGGATGACCAAAGAGGCATTCGAAAATCCAAGCTGGGTATTAAGAGACAGAAAAATTTGGTTAGCAACACAGAAAAAAGTACAGGACTGATATATATCCTCCTACATGACAGTGAATGCTGGACAATGGCTTGAAGCAACAGAAATGGGGTTCTATAGAAGAATTTTGAGAATACCATAGACTGAACATATGAGCAAGGTTTTAGAAAGAAATGAAACAAAAAAGAAACTTATAATTAAGAGGCAATTGAAGTTTCTGCGGCAATTAATGAGTGCTTGGAGAATCTGATGCACACAGGGCGGATAGATGAGAGACAGAGGAAAACAGGGCGTAACATACTCGCTGAACTTAAGCAAATATGTTATGGTGCCATATCTATAGGAATGGACTCTTCCTCAGTCAATTAATACTAACCTGAAAAACTTCCGGAAAGACAGTCGGAGGCAGTCGAGTGGCAGTCGTGAGACAGTCGTGATGCAGTCGAGACGCAGTGTAACTATATAGTTCGGATATGCACTTCTATTTGCTGGCTACTGACATTCTTACATTTTATATATGTTCTGTTATACGAATACACTGGTTGAATTTACCTTCTTGTTTCCTTGTCTTTCTTCCTGGCCGTAACAGGCCACAACAAAATGGATTTTTCCAAGGATGGTGAAAGACTTGTTTCAAAGATTCTTCTTCTTCTATGTGCCCTGTCCTTTCAGGACGTAGGCGATCATGGCTTTCTGCATCTCCCTATCCCTGGTGGCTCTTAGCTCGCTTTCTCCTGTTACACCACCCAAACCCTGCTCTACCATTTACCAGCACAAGCCCATAAATCTAGAATATAAATGTATAAAAACTAGCATGGACACAAAATGAGGGATCAGTTTGCATATTGATTATAATATAGAATTGATCCCCCATTTTATATACACATTATAATTTCTTATAAACAGTTTTCACATATATTCTTCCTCTATGTGCCTTGCCCTTTCAGGACGTAGGCGATCATGGCTTTCAGCATTTCCCTATCCCTGGTGGCTCTTAGCTTTCTCCTGTTACACCACCCAAACCCTGCTCTACTATCTACTAGCTTCCCGCCTGTGGAACTCCCTTCCAAAAGTCTGCTTTCCCGACACCTACAATTTCCAGGTGTTTAAATGTAGGGTCAATAGACACCTCCTATCACCCTAACTCCTAATTATTCTCAGGACACTCTCATCTACCGAACCCTCATTCTCGGTATCCTTACCCGCCTATCACCCACCCTCTGACATTTCCTATATTTAACCATTCTCGGTATCCTTACCCGCCTATCACCCACCCTCTGACATTTCCTATATTTAACCATTCTCGGTATCCCTACCTGCCTATCACCCACCCTCTGACATTTCCTATATTTAATCATCCTTTCTCCACTCTATGTAGCCCCCTGCGCAGTAGTGGCAGTGACATGCCTTGCTCGGGGTGAAACTCTTATAAAAAAAAAAGTCTGTATCCTTACGTTAATACACTTATTTTCTACCTCAATTAATGGTATCCACAACAAATAGAAATTAATATTTAAAGTTATGGTCTGTATCATTCCATCACGGCAGTGGTTGAATATATTACGTCCGACATTGAGTAAATCTAGACAGCGTTCAAGTTTCAACTTTAATTCATTTCTCAACCAAATTTTAACAAGTTTACATAGGTATATTTTTATTTTGAAAAAATATTTTTGAATTTTGGTTCAGTAGAAAAAAAATTTACATCAAAATATGTGAAGTCCGAAAAGGGAGACTAACTACATAAAAAATTTCTTACTTAAAATATTGCAGCTAAAAGTAAAATTTGAATGCGATATTTTAAGTAAGAAATTTCTTATTGTTTACTTCACTAGAATATCTTGTCCTATACTTTTCCAGGTTTAATAACTTGTCCTGTTCTTTTCCAGGTTTAATATCATTTTAAGAATATTATTTTTCATGCGCGCATTTTCCATGTAATATACTAGACCTTGGGAGAAGCATTTTCTTGAGTTATGACATGACAAGTTTTTAGAGAGGAGTTGCTGAAGATATAAAAATCTTAACGGATTTGGAGCGTGACTACAGGTCGATACAGCTCTGATGATGATTTGAGAGCTGTGATGATGATGTTACGCTAATATATTTAAGAACTTGTCTATCTCAATACTTGATTTTCTACATTTAATCTTCGTCTGAAATATGATCTATAAACGTCCGTAAGGGTCCGGGTCGACCTCACATATATTTCTCTTTGTACATCTGGTGGGTTTATTTTATTACAAATATTATATTAATTATTACGAACTATCTTCTTCTTCTTCTTCTTCTTCTTCTTCTTCTTCTTCTTCTTCTTCTTCTTCTCCTCTTTCTTCTTGCGATATCACTTCAGGACGTGAGTGATCATGACTTTCCACAACTTCTTGTCTTTTCTAGCTCTTAGTAAATTTTGTTATTTTCTCATCTCTCCTAATTCCTGTTTATAAAAAGTTGTTCTCTTTCTTCCATATGCCGTCTCTCTTCAGATAGTAGGCAACCATGACTCCCCACAACTTCCTACCATTTGTAGCCCTTAATAAAATTTGCATTGTTGCTCTCTCTCTCTCTCTCTCTCTTTCTCTCTCCCTTCATCCCTGTTCTTCTGACCATTTACAAAAACTCGTTCTCTTTCTTCTATGAGCCGTCTCCCTTCAGGTGGTCGGTGGTCATGACTCTCCACAACTCCCTGTCATCTGCAGCCCTCACTAAAGTTTTGTCTTTTTCCTTTCCTTCCTAACATCTGTTCTGCTAACCATTTGCAAAAACTCTTTCTCGTGCCGTCACTCTTCAAATAGTGCGTGATCATGACTCTCCACAACTTCCTGTCCTTATAGCTCTTAGTAAAGTTTGTATTTTTGCTATCTCTCCTGGTTCCTTTTCCGCTGATCATTTACAAAATCTCATTAGGTGGATTTCCTTCCTCACTCCCTCTTAGTTTTTTTTTTACTTTGCGAGTGTCACATTTTCCTCGTGATGCTCTATAGAAGTTACAACTGTCTTTTTCTGATTTTAAGTCTAAGAGTACTTTTTGCTTCCCTCTTTCTTAAAACTTTGTCAATGCTCAAATGTTCAGTCCATGGTATTCTCGGTATCCTTCTGCAGTGCAACATTTTTACTGCTTCAAGTTTTCTTCATCGATGAGATATTAAATATCAGTTCCATACTCTTTTTTTTTTGTTTCTAATGAGATTTTCCTGTTTCTTAATACTTTGCTTATATTTCGGAAGGTATCTCTAACATTCATGGCCATATGGAGGACTGGTATTACATAACAGTTCAGTACTCCTTTCTTTGTTTCTAAGGAGATTTTCCTGTTTCTTAATACTTTGCTTAGCCTTTGGAAGGCATCTCCAGCATTCACTGCCATATAGGAGGACTGATATTACATAACAGTTCAGTACTCTTTCCTTTGTTTCTAATGAGATTTTCCTGTTTCTTAATACTTTGCTTAGCCTTTGGAAGGCATGTCCAGCATTCACTGCCATATAGGAGGACTGATATTACATAACAGTTCAGTACTCTTTCCTTTGTTTCTAATGAGATTTTCCTGTTTCTTAATACTTTGCTTAGCCTTTGGAAGGCATGTCCAGCATTCACTGCCATATAGGAGGACTGATATTACATAACAGTTCAGTACTCTTTCCTTTGTTTCTAATGAGATTTTTCTGTTTCTTAATACTTTGCTTAGCCTTTGGAAGGCATCTCCAGCATTCACTGCCATATAGGAGGACTGATATTACATAGCAGTTCAGTACTTTTTCTTTGTTTCTAATGAAATTTTCCTGTTTCTTATTACTTTGCTTAGCCTTTGGAAGGCATCTCCAGCATTCGCTGCCATATAGGAGGTCTGATATATCCACCGGGCCAGGATCGAAACCTGACCGAATTGACATGAGGGACTCGGTAGAGGAAGACGGACTTTAGCCTGTTATATACAATGTCAACACACGCCAGTAGCTGAGAGTGTTCAAATTCATGACTGAATGAACGATGCGTGTAATAACAGTGAAGAGCTACTGTTTTTTAAAAGTCCATCATTCCTATCTCTCTCTCTCTCTTTATATATATATATATATATATATATAGTCATCCGCAGACAGATCTGTTTCGCTGTGTCACAGCTCATCAGTAACAGGTGAAGAGGCTCATCCCTTGTTTCCTGTTTAGGATATGGTTTCCGGTTTTTCTCTTTTCCAATCTTTTCACTCTTTTTTTTATTTTATTTATTTTTTCAGTTGGAGTAGATAGACTAAACTATCGCCCGGTTCACACTCCACCCACTTCTATTGAAGAGGTTAAGAGGCTCATCCCTTGTTTCCTGTTTAGGATGTGGTTTCCGGTTTTTCTCTTTTCCAATCTTTTTACTCTTACGTAGCCCCCTGCGCATCAGTGGCGTTACCGCCTTGCTTGGGGTGATATGATTAAAAAAAAAACAGTTAGATAACCGATTGCTTTTATCCAGCATTGAAACATGACCGAATTGGCATCAGTCGGCGTTTCTGCCTCTGAGCTATGGGCGCTCCTTAGAAGGAGGCAGGCTCTTAGCGTGGTATACAGACGCCAGTAGTTTGAGTGTTCTAATTCATTACTGAATGAACGATGCGAAGATGCTAGAGTAGCTATTGCTTTTTCAAATCTACCATTCTTCCAGAGTGCTAAATTAGGGTGTGAGAGCGTAAAAACTCATCTGCATATATATATAAATATATATATATATATATATATATATATATATATGGATATTTATAATTGAGCACTTTAAACACTCTGAGGAAATGGTAGACTTTAAAAACATTAGCTACTCACCGCTATTTACGCATCGTTCTACAGTAAAGAATTGAACACTCTTGGCTACTGGCGTGTGTTTACATTGTGTATATAACACGCTAATATCTACCTTCCTCTACTGCGCACCGATAGCTAACAGTAGAATCTCCGACTGATGTCAAATCGATCGAGTTTCAATCTCGGTTGTAAGCAATCGGATGTCTATTCGTACTGAAACAGGATGACTATGAATATATATTTGTCATCCACATACAATCCGGTTTCGCTGTATCACAGTTTATCAGTGTGGCTGGACATTTAATTGCTTCTAGCTGGGATCGAAACATGACCAGTCGGAGTCTCTACTCCCTAAGCCAGAGGCACATAGAATGAGATAATTGAAATTTTAGCGTATTATATATAAGCGGTGTATACATACGCCAGTCACCGGAAGAAGTCAATTCATTGCTGAAGAGTAACGCGTATATATATAGATATATATTTTGTTATATATTATATTGTTATTACAATTATATTACAATGTATTAGCATTATATTACTACACAAAAATTTTCATGTTTCAGAATAATACTGTCCTTCTTTCAATGATATGCTACAATAAATGGTGAAAAATATTTTTTTTTTAGATATAGGATGAATACATGGTTATTTAGAAAATTAGGGAGTGGTAGTTAAAGAAAATGTTTCTAAGTGTGTAAGTATTGTTCAATAAACGGAAGTTAATACAGCTGTTCACTGGTCTAATTTAACCTAAATCTGATTATATATATATATATATTTGTCGTCCACATACAAGCCTTTCATCAGTGTGGCTAGACATCTACTTGCTTCTGGCCTGGATCGAAAATCGACCGATTTGGTGTCAGTCGGAGTCTCTACTCCCCAAGCCATAGAATGAGATAATTGAAATTTTAGCGTATTATATATAAGCGGTGTATACATACTCCAGTCACTGGAAGAAGTCAATTCATTGTTGAAGAGTAAATCGTAAATTGCAGAAGTGGTAACTATTTTTAAAATTATAGTAACGTATATATATATATATATCAAGTTGAATACACCGGTTCCCGCTCGATCATATAGATATATATATATAAAATACCGGCCATAATTATTAGACCAACCCAGTTTAAAAAAAAATATATCTATTTCATACCGTTTTAATATTTATTGCTAAGTGAATAATTCTAAATGAAAATAGAATGTTTCTTTTGTTATGATTATTTTGTAAACTTTTACAAGGCAAGGAAACAATGATGAACTTGTCAAAAACACTGTAAATTTTCTTCATTCTTTTATTGATGAGACTGTAAAATAGGTAATTATTAAATATTTATAAATTCATTTGATGCACATGTTATTATGCAGTATTAACAAAAGAAACATTCTATTTTCATTTACAAATTATGCACTTGGCAATAAATACTAAAAAATACTATGAAATACACCATTTTTTAAGACACTGGGGTGGCTTAATAATGTAAAATAACCTTATCCAGGAATATATATATGTAAGTGGGTACGAAAGTGTATAGGTATGTCAGGATATGTGTACATATATACTATGTATATTGTATATGTAAGTAGTGCGTAAACATAAGGGTGGGTAAGTGTATATGCTTATGTTAAATGTATGTATTCAGATAAAAATATGTGCAATTGATATATATATATATATATATATATATATATATACCGAGTGCTCATAGGTAAAATCGTCGGCTGATGTAATTTGTAATGCAATCACTAATAATATTAATGCAAAAAAATTGTAATGCAGTCGCTAGCAGCCATAATTATTAGGCCACCCCAGTTTAAAAGAAAAAAATTATGTATTTCATACTATTTTTTAGTATTTGTTGCCAAGTGAATAATTCTAAATGAAAATACAATGGTTCTTTAGTTATTATTACTTTGCAAAATTTTACAAGGCAGCCAGGAAGTCTTTGCTTCGGTCAGCCAATAAGAAGAAGAGACTAGCATGGGAAAGAGAGCAAAAAACTGGACACCAGAACAGTTCATTTGATGCACATGTTACTGTGCAGTAATAACAAAAGAACCATTCAATTTTCATTTAGAATTATCCACTTGGAAATAAATACTAAAAATAGTCAGAAATACATACTTTTTTTAAAAATTGGATGGCCTAATAATTATGGCCGGTAGTGTAGTTTTATTAAGAAATGTCGTAGAAATGACAACAAAGATGAGGACAATAGTCCGAATAATGTAAATACTGTAAATACTACCTCATCTCAGAAATATTGATAAATAGAATGATCTATTATTAAACGTCGTACAAATGACAACAAAGATGAAGACAATAGTCCGAATAATTTAAATAATGTAAATAATACCTCATCTTAGAAATATAGACAAATAGATTGATCTATTATTAAACGTCGTACAAATGGCAACAAAGATGAGGGCAATAGTCCGAATAATGTAAATACTGTAAATACTACTTCATCTCAGAAATATAGACAAATAGAATGATCTATTATTAAACGTCGTACAAATGGCAACAAAGATGAGGACAATAGTCCGAAAAATGTAAATAGTGTAAATACTACCTCATCTCAGAAATAAAGACAAATAGAATGATCTATTATTAAACGTCGTACAAATGGCAACAAAGATGAGGACAATAGTCCGAATAATTTAAATACTGTAAATACTACCTCATCTTGGAAATATAGACAAATAGAATGATCTATTATTAAACGTCGTACAAATGGCAACAAAGATGAGGACAATAGTCCGAATAATGTAAATACTGTAAATACTACCTCATCTCAGAAATATTGACAAATAGAATGATCTATTATTAAACGTCGTACAAATGACAACAAAGATGAGGACAATAGTCCGAATAATGTAAATACTGTAAATACTACCTCATCTCAGAAATATAGACAAATAGAATGATCTATTATTAAACGTCGTACAAATGGCAACAAAGATGAGGACAATAATCCGAATAATGTAAATACTGTAAATACTACCTCATCTCAGAAATATTGACAAATAGAATGATCTATTATTAAACGTCGTACAAATGGCAACAAAGATGAGGACAATAATCCGAATAATGTAAATACTGTAAATACTACCTCATCTCAGAAATATTGACAAATAGAATGATCTATTATTAAACGTCGTACAAATGACAACAAAGATGAGGACAATAGTCCGAATAATGTAAATACTGTAAATACTACCTCATCTCAGAAATATAGACAAATAGAATGATCTATTATTAAACGTCGTACAAATGGCAACAAAGATGAGGACAATAGTCCGAAAAATGTAAATAGTGTAAATACTACCTCATCTCAGAAATAAAGACAAATAGAATGATCTATTATTAAACGTCGTACAAATGGCAACAAAGATGAGGACAATAGTCCGAATAATTTAAATACTGTAAATACTACCTCATCTTGGAAATATAAACAAATAGAATGATCTATTATTAAACGTCGTACAAATGGCAACAAAGATGAGGACAATAGTCCGAATAATGTAAATACTGTAAATACTACCTCATCTCAGAAATATTGACAAATAGAATGATCTATTATTAAACGTCGTACAAATGACAACAAAGATGAGGACAATAGTCCGAATAATGTAAATACTGTAAATACTACCTCATCTCAGAAATATAGACAAATAGAATGATCTATTATTAAACGTCGTACAAATGGCAACAAAGATGAGGACAATAGTCCGAATAATGTAAATACTGTAAATACTACCTCATCTCAGAAATATTGACAAATAGAATGATCTATTATTAAACGTCGTACAAATGACAACAAAGATGAGGACAATAGTCCGAATAATGTAAATACTGTAAATACTACCTCATCTCAGAAATATAGACAAATAGAATGATCTATTATTAAACGTCGTACAAATGGCAACAAAGATGAGGACAATAGTCCGAATAATGTAAATACTGTAAATACTACCTCATCTCAGAAATAAAGACAAATAGAATGATCTATTATTAAACGTCGTACAAATGGCAACAAAGATGAGGACAATAGTCCGAATAATTTAAATACTGTAAATACTACCTCATCTTGGAAATATAGACAAATAGAATGATCTATTATTAAACGTCGTACAAATGGCAATAAAGATGAGGACAATAGTCCGAATAATGTAAATACTGTAAATACTACCTCATCTCAGAAATATTGACAAATAGAATGATCTATTATTAAACGTCGTACAAATGGCAACAAAGATGAGGACAATAGTCCGAATAATGTAAATACTGTAAATACTACCTCATCTCAGAAATATTGACAAATAGAATGATCTATTATTAAACGTCGTACAAATGGCAACAAAGATGAGGACAATAGTCCGAATAATGTAAATAGTGTAAATACTACCTCATCTCAGAAATAAAGACAAATAGAATGATCTATTATTAAACGTCGTACAAATGGCAACAAAGATGAGGACAATAGTCCGAATACTTTAAATACTGTAAATACTACCTCATCTTAGAAAAAATAGACAAATAGAATGATCTATTATTAAAACGTCGTACAACTGGCAACAAAGATGAGGACAATAGTCCGAATAATGTAAATACTGTAAATACTACCTCATCTTGGAAATATAGACAAATAGAATGATCTATTATTAAACGTCGTACAACTGGCAACAAAGATGAGGACAATAGTCCGAATAATGTAAATACTGTAAATACTACCTCATCCAGAAATATTGACAAATAGAATGATCTATTATTAAACGTCGTACAAATGACAATGCTAAAGATGAGGACAATAGTCCGAATAATGGCCACTGTAAATACTACCTCATCTCAGAAATATATAGACAAATAGAATGATCTATTATTAAACGTCGTACAAATGGCAACAAAGATGAGGACAATAGTCCGAATAATGTAAATACTGTAAATACTACCTCATCTTAGAAAAATAGACAAATAGAATGATCTATTATTAAACGTCGTACAACTGGCAAATAAAGATGAGGACAATAGTCCGAATAATGTAAATACTGTAAATACTACCTCATCTTAGAAAATAGACAAATAGAATGATCTATTATTAAACGTCGTACAACTGGCAACAAAAGATGAGGACAATAGTCCGAATAATGTAACAACATTGCAATACTACCTCATCTTAGAAAATAGACAAATAGAATGATCTATTATTAAACGTCGTACAACTGGCAAAGATGAGGACAATAGTCCGAATAATGTAAATACTGTAAATATCATTCTATCTTAGAAAAATAGACAAATAGAATGATCTATTATTAAACGTCGTACAAATGACAACAAAGACAAGAGGACAAGTAGTCCGAATAATGTAAATACTGTAAATACTACCTCATCCCAGCTGACAAATAGAATGATCTATTATTAAACGTCGTACAAATGACAACAAAAAGATGAGGACTATAGTCCGAATAATGTAAATAGTGTAAATACTACCTCATCTCAGAAATATAGACAAATAGAATGATCTATTATTAAACGTCGTACAAATGGCAACAAAGATGAGGACAATAGTCCGAATAATGTAAATACTCGTAAATACTACCTCATCTCAGAAATATAGACAAAGAGAATGATCTATTATTAAACGTCGTACAAATGGCAACAAAGATGAGGACAATAGTCCGAATAATGTAAATACTGTAAATACTACCTCATCTCAGAAATATAGACAAATAGAATGATCTATTATTAAACGTCGTACAAATGGCAACAAAGATGAGGACAATAATCCGAATAATGTAAATACTGTAAATACTACCTCATCTCAGAAATATAGACAAATAGAATGATCTATTATTAAACGTCGTACAAATGGCAACAACGATGAGGACAATAGTCCGAATAATGTAAATACTGTAAATACTACCTCATCTTAGAAAAATAGACAAATAGAATGATCTATTATTCAACGTCGTACAACTGGCAACAAAGATGAGGACAATAGTCCGAATAATGTAAATACTGTAAATACTACCTCATCTTAGAAAAATAGACAAATAGAATGATCTATTATTAAACGTCGTACAACTGGCAACAAAGATGAGGACAATAGTCCGAATAATGTAAATACTGTAAATACTACCTCATCTCAGAAATATAGACAAATAGAATGATCTATTATTAAACGTCGTACAAATGGCAACAAAGATGAGGACAATAGTCCGAATAATGTAAATACTGTAAATACTACCTCATCTCAGAAATATTGACAAATAGAATGATCTATTATTAAACGTCGTACAAATGACAACAAAGATGAGGACAATAGTCCGAATAATGTAAATACTGTAAATACTACCTCATCTCAGAAATATAGACAAAGATCTATTATTAAACGTCGTACAAATGGCAACAGATGTGAGGACAATAGTCCGAATAATGTAAATACTGTAAATACTACCTCATCTCAGAAATATAGACAAATAGAATGATCTATTATTAAACGTCGTACAAATGGCAACAAAGATGAGGACAATAGTCCGAATAATGTAAATACTGTAAATACTACCTCATCTCAGAAATATAGACAAATAGAATGATCTATTATTAAACGTCGTACAAAATGACAACAAAGATGAGGACAAATAGTCCGAATATGGTAAATACTGTAAATACTACCTCATCTCAGAAATATAGACAAATAGAATGATCTATTATTAAACGTCGTACAAATGGCAACAAAGATGAGGACAATAGTCCGAATAATGTAAATACTGTAAATACTACCTTATCTCAGAAATATAGACAAATAGAATGATCTATTGCCAAACGTCGTACAAATGGCAACAAAGATGAGGACAATAGTCCGAATAATGTAAATACTGTAAATACTACCTCATCTCAGAAATATAGACAACAGAATGATCTATTATTAAATGTCAGCAAACGGCATCAAAGACGAAGACAATAGTCCGAATAATGTAAATACTGTAAATACTACCTCATCTCAGAAATATAGACAAATAGAATGATCTATTATTAAACGTCGTACAAATGACAACAAAGATGAGGACAATAGTCCGAATAATGTAAATACTGTAAATACTACCTCATCTCAGAAATATAGACAAATAGAATTGATCTATTATTAAACGTCGTACAAATGGCAACAAAGATGAGGACAATAGTCCGAATAATGTAAATACTGTAAATACTACCTCATCTCAGAAATATAGACAAATAGAATGATCTATTATTAAACGTCGTACAAATGGCAACAAAGATGAGGACAATAGTCCGAATAATGTAAATACTGTAAATACTACCTCATCTCAGAAACAGGACAATAGAATGATCTATTATTAAACGTCGTACAAATGGCAACAAAGATGAGGACAATAGTCCGAATAATGTAAATACTGTAAATACTACCTCATTCAGAAATATAGACAAATAGAATGATCTATTATTAAACGTCGTACAAATGGCAACAAAGATGAGGACAATAGTCCGAATAATGTAAATACTGTAAATACTACCTATCTCAGAAATATACAAATAGAATGATCTATTATTAAACGTCGTACAAATGGCAACAAAGATGAGGACAATAGTCCGAATAATGTAAATACTGAAAATACTACCTCATCTCAGAAATATAGACAAATAGAATGATCTATTATTAAACGTCGTACAAATGGCAACAAAGATGAGGACAATAGTCCGAATAATGTAAATACTGTAAATACTACCTCATCTCAGAAATATAGACAAATAGAATGATCTATTATTAAACGTCGTACAATGTATAACAAAGATGAGGACAATAGTCCGAATAATGTAAATACTGTAAATACTACCTCATCTCAGAAATATAGACAAATAGAATGATCTATTATTAAAACGTCGTACAAATGGCAACAAAGATGAGGACAATAGTCCGAATAATGTAAATACTGTAAATACTACCTCATCTCAGAAATATAGACAAATAGAATGATCTATTATTAAACGTCGTACAAATGGCAACAAAGATGAGGACAATAGTCCGAATAATGTAAATACTGTAAATACTACCTCATCTCAGAAATATAGCCAAATAGAATGATCTATTATTAAACGTCGTACAAATAGCAACAAAGATGAAGACAATAGTCCGAATAATGTAAATACTGTAAATACTACCTCATCTCAGAAATATAGACAAATAGAATGATCTATTATTAAACGTCGTACAAATGGCAACAAAGATGGGGACAATAATCCGAATAATGTAAATAGTGTAAATACTACCACATCCCAAAACTGTAGACAAATACTTGCAAATAGTTCACGTAACAACTCACTGTAACCATGTAAGTTGGTTTTTGCACTTACAAACTTCAAGTCACTTAGTAAGATAATGACCGCCCCCCTGTGGGATGAAGTTGAAATAATAGATAGAGAATGCCACTGGAAACTACGTAAACTTAAGGAATCAGCACATATGGTAGGCTACAAAAATCCCCTAAGCCGACCAAGCATAAAGAGGAATACAATATGGGAATCAGTAATACGGAATGCCAGAGAAAATCATTAGGGTCAAAAAGATTGCAATATGAGCTCTGATAAAATAAAAAATAAATGAGAATAAATAATGATAAAATCATTAACATAAAAATTGCAAAATGAACTCTAGTAAAAAAAAAATGCTCGAATCCAATGCAACAAGTTGGTGAGCCTGGATGTTGTGAGTCCGTTCACCAAGGTACTCACAGTGGAGACACTATCGGTAGTCAAGGACAAACTGGCTTCGGATTCATCCATAAAAGATCGTACCAGTATTCCACTAGACAACCTGATGGAAATGCTGACTTTCTGCACACAAACAACACACTTTGGATTGGGATCAGACATATATCGACAGGATGACGGCTTAGCAATGGGCTCACCATTATCACCATCACTGGCTAACATGTTCGACTGTCGCCAGAGAGAAGAGGACGAGCGTAATTAACGCGTCCCTTAACAAACGTCAAGCGAGCATTATTATTACCTCTCTCTTTCTCTCTCACCTCCTTCCTCTTCATCGTTCACCTGTCTGTCTCTTTTTATACTTGAAAACCGAACGGAACCCTTTATGACTGAGCGAATACTTCAAAGACATACCTACCCGACGATAACGCTCATACATACATACGTAAGTTCCTGCCTACATCAACACATGTTACTACTACGAACTCTTGATACCCTTAACATCTTACTACTGTTTCTCATTGAACCTTCAACTTTTATTAATTCATGTTATTCTGTTCTGTTAATAAATTTCTATTTAGACATAAAATGTATGCTTTTATTCTTCCACAAATCCACCTTCTGATAATCTTCTGATAAGTCTGATAAAACTTAGATTATCGGCTATGCTTGTGAATTGGCCTTGTACCAGACATAACTGACCGTCCGTACACCTACAAAACTAGTGTTGTGGAGTCAATAATACATCCCGGTGACTCAAGTGAGTCAGGCTAGAGACTTAAATGGAAGTCGAGTGAATCTAAACAAATCCGTAGAGCCAGACCTATAATTGTTATGGACGTGATCAGACCTATTTTCAAACCGGTGAAATTGCTACGAGTTAGAGAACGCGTACAGAGAACTTTGTTCTTTTGGCTCCCAAAACTTCCCGTTAAGGGCAGTTTGGGTTTATTTTTGCTTTATTCGTTTTTCATTTTTTGTTTGAATTTAATTTTTAATTTCAGGCTTTTTATTTTAATTTTCTTTCTCGACGAATAAACAAACGGAACATCCAAAGTCTAAGCGATTACTTCAGAGACATTCCTACCCAACGATAACGTTCAAAAATACAAACAAACAAGTTACTACAACGTACTCTTGATACCCTTAACTCCTTACTACTGTTTTCTCATTGAACATTTAACTTCTATCAATTCATGTTATGTTTTTCTATTAATAAATTTCTATTCACACATACGAATTTTATTCTTCAACAAATCCATCTTCTGATAATTCTGATAAAACCTAAGTTGTTGTCCTGGGCATGACGATAAACTGCATCCGGCAGCAAAGCCTCTGATTTTTGAAGAAAAAATTATCACAATAACACATTTTTGAAGGAAAAAATTATTCGCAACAAAACAAATCACTGGTGCCCTCTAGGTATGAATTTGCACGAGATACTAGATTAGCAACTAGGTCCCACCCTTTTACAGTGAAACAGATAAAAAAAAAGAAAAAAAAGAGTAAAAACAAACTTTTCATCAAAATCTGGCTAAATCAACTTTCACACTATAACCGAACATTAAAACCTCACCTTTTTAGCATTAAATAACCCACAGAGATGTTGATATGCCGTTAAACAAAACTCAAACTTAAACTTAAACTCAAAGCCTAATTTGTGAGGATTGTCAGTTATGTTTTTAATTTGGTCTTGTACCAGACATGGCTGACCGTCTCTACAGCTACAGTGGTGACCCCTACTACATATAACACCTGAGTACATAAAACTGCAACGACCCTGAGCAGTTACTGGTTCTGGAAGAGAGCGCATAATCTGGCGTGATCAAGTGTTTTTGAACAAGGCCAGTACACTCAAACCCCCATTCACGATGAACTGTGATATTGTACCAGTTAAGCCATCGATAAGTCCTAAATATTTCCGCCTATCAATTTCACTCACAAATCTCGGTCAACCCGTGTTATGGAAGTTTCCAAGGGGAAGAGTCGAACCTAGATCTCATGGCAAAATAGGAGAACGTTCAAACCACTCGGCTACCCGCCCATTATTTACAGATATAATTGACAAGTTCACAGTTTGTTTTCATTAGACTTAATTAGCTTTTGACGTCACGAAGTATAACATTACTCGAATATTTGTTTTCCATCGTAGCAGAGAGAAAAGTGTTTTTATTTCAAATTTTAAGAGGCTTGGCTGGAAATATTTTGCAAGTTTAGTTGCAAGAAATCCTTGCATTTCTACGTTAAGAACTTAAGACATCAAAATATTCCTATTTAAAAAAAAAAACGGGCTGTCATCGAACGATCAACGAGTGCACATTTTATGGATCACGTTGGTTTATATTAAAAATTCCACATTACCAGCGTTTATGAAACTTTAATTTTATTTGTCGCCCTGCAGAGTGAATGACTGTAACGTAAGCATACAGAGACAGACAGACAGACAGACGGACAGACAAGCAGATGCATCTATATTCAAACAAACCTAAATAGTGATAGTGAGACAAAGCCATATATAGTGTATCGGGGCAGCAGATAATTTTCTAAACATATACTGTTAAATATAAGAGACAATGAATGTCTATTATGTTTAAACATGAGCCGTTCCAAAGATCGTATTTTGGCTTTAATTTCAGCTAAAAATAAAGACAAAAATTCTCCAAAATTTGGATAATTTTTTATTAAGTTGGTCCTTGTAACCTCTCTGAAGATGGCTCATGCGAGTCGAAAGCTTAGAACCATAATAAAAAATTATCCAAATGTTGGAGAATTTCTGTCTTTATTTTCAGCTGAAATTAAAGCTATAGGATGTTTAGAACGGCTCATGATTAAACATAATAGGCATTCATTGTCTCTTATATTTAACAGTATATGTTTAGAAATATATATATATATATATGTGTGTGTGTGTGTGTGTGTGTATATATATATATATATATATATATATATATATATTCCACTTTTATATGAGTTCTTTTGCTGCCTTGGTTTCCACCACAAGTGGTGTCTTCAGGCAATTTTTAATAACATATTTTACCGTTTACCGTTTTGCTTTTTAAAAAAGCTCTTGTAACGGTGTTTTCTTTGAATGTTCACGTGGCAGGGAATTTATGAACGCGCATTGTTTAAATTCAAACGAATTATGGCGTTTTCATTTAAGGTTGTATGAACCTAAGAGGTATTTCTTAGTGTGGATGTATTTAGTCATAATTTCCGTTCTTTCATTTTCCAGTTCTTTTTTATTTGGGAATATCATAATTTCTAATTTTTCTTCTTGGCACAGTCTACATATTTGTCCACCATTGTAAGGCTTTTTTTTTAATCATTTCACCTCAAGTAAGGCATCTCACTGCCACTGTTGCGCAGGGGGTTACATAGGGGAAAGTGATGAGAAGGAGTGGTTAGGGGGTTTCATAGGGGAAAGTGATGAGAAAGAGTGGTTAGGGGGTTACACAGGGGAAAATGATGAGAAAGAGTGGTTAGGGGGTTTCATAGGGGAAAGTGATGAGAAAGAGTGGTTAGGGGGTTACATAGGTGAAAGTGATAGGAAATGCCAGAAGGAGGGTGATAGACGGGTAAGGATACCGAGGATGAGGGTTGCGTAGATGGGAAAAGTGTTTGAGAGAAAGGATGCGAGTTAGTGTGTTAGGAGGTGTCTATTGACCTTACATTTAAACTCCTGAAGATTGTAGCTGTCGGGGAAGCAAGTATACGGAAGAGAAATTCACAGGCGGGAAGTGCGAGAAAAGAAGCTGTTGGAGTAGAAATTGCGGTTACATCTTATCTGTTTCACTGTAAAAGGGTGGGACCTAGTTGCTAATTCATACCTAGAGGGTACCAGTGATTTAAGTTCATCGGAGCAGAAGCCGTGAAAGTATTTATAGAAGAGGAACAGCGAAGCCACGTCACACTGGTGAGAGAGTGACTGCAGTCGGTCTGCCAAGTCGGTATCGATCACATTACAGATTCTCTATTGTATTTTGGCAAGAACCCCGGGAAGGATAGCAGGGGCACCTGACCAGATGTGGCAGCAGTATTCAATACACGGGCGGATGGTAGATTTATAGATGTGCAGGATAGATTCAGGTGGGAAAAACTTCGGGGCCCTGCACAGAGAGCCGACTTTAACAGCAGCGGATTTAGCAATGGATTCGATATAGTCATTCCACTTGTCCGCTGAGAGTGTGAGATCAAGGAGGCGTAGTGTTTTACTCTCTGGGAGGCAAGCCTGTTCCATGCTAATGGGAGGTAGGTGCGATTGTCTATGATTGTTAATTGATAGCAGCTTCGTTTTGGAAGCATTAAAATTTACGAGCCATTTCCTATCCCAGTCCACTACGGATTGGAGGTCCTTCTCAAGCTCGGCAGCGAGGTTCGCTTTGTCGCCCACACCAGATTTTTGATCGAGGCGAGAGTAAACTGTGGTGTCATCGGCGTACATTCCTACTTGGGATCTTATGGCATCGGGGAAATCATTAATGTTGATCAGAAAAAGCGTAGGACCTAAGATAGAGCCTTGAGGGACACCCGCGTTCGTAGGGTAGTTTTGGGAGGCATGTCACTTTAATACCACCCTTAATGTGCTGTTAGAGAGGAATGACTGGATTAGGTCAAACAAGTGTCCAGTTATACCATAGCTCCGCAGTTTTCGTAGGAGCCCAGCATGCCAGACTCTGTCGAACGCTTGGGATATATCCAAGGCAACGGTTCGAGCTTTCGCCATTCTTGTCGAGAGCTTGGTATATATACTCGGTGATGGTCGTTAGCATATCAACAGTTAACCTGGTGAAGCGGAAACCATAATGTTTGTCCGAGAGCAGCCTGTAGGCCGTGAGATGCTGAACCACCTCGGCGTTGATGATGGCTTCGAACACTTTGCCAAACATCGGAAGAAGGCTAATAGTTTGCAGGGTCCGAGGGTTCTCCAGTATTCTTAAATATAGGAACTACAGAGGAAGAAAGCAGGAAGCAGATAGGCAGACGTTGTAGAGCTTAGAGAGGACAGAAGAGAGTTCAGGGGCACATTTCTTCAAGACTATGATTGAGATTCCGTCCCCTCCGCTCGCTTTGTGAGGGTCAAATTTTGAGATTATGTTAGTGACCAGCGATATTTTTATAATCGTGTGGCCCCAAGCAAGGCATTTTACTCCCACTGTTGTGCAGTGGGTTACTTAGGAAGAATGTTATGAGAAAGAGTGAAAGGCTACAGGGGGTGTCAGGAAGAGGGTATGAGAAGGATGAGAATAATGATGAGAGTGGGGTAGACAGAGAAAAGAGCATGTGAGAGAGGGTGCAGTTTAGTGAGATAGGAGATGACTATTGACTTTACATTTGAATTCTTGAAGATTGTAGATGTCGGGAAAACAAGTAAAAGGAAGGGAATTTTCTAAACATATACTGTTAAATATAAGAGACAATGAATGTCTATTATGTTTAATCATTGGCTTTAATTTCAGTTGAAAATAAAAACAAAATTCTCCAACATTTGGATAATATATATATATATATATATATATATATATATATATATATATATATATATGTAAAGAGGGCCCAAGGTTTTACGATTTTGTGTTTCCTGGCATTTATTTTTTATAAACAGTGCTCAATTCAATAAATATTGTAGAGCGTAATGTAATCATGTAATTAAGAATTAAAAGTACATTACGACATGGAAATTTCTATGTTTCTAGATTTTACTATGCCATCAGGTAATTTTGATTTATTGTTGTAAAAATGATTTACATTTGAATGCATAAAATAGTACACCTGTTATTTGAAGAGTTGATATGGATGGTAGAAGACAGAAAAAATTATATGTACGTTTAATTTAACTAATCAGAATGCAATTCAGTTATTAAATTTGAAAAATATATGTTATATGTTGAGCGAATCCAGTTTTTCTTTTTTCAATCTTACCAGGAAAGTGTCAGCCAATTGAGCCACATTCTCGACGGCTTTACTTCTGGTCTGATGTATCCATTTTTATTACAAGATTATTGTCTTAGCTTTCTCTTTTTCCCAGCATTTATTAAAACAAAAAAAATTATTTATTTTTTTGTTCTGACTTAAAGGGACCTTTCAGTATGATTATTCTCTTTGTTATTTCGGTTCAGTGTGCATTTTTTTCATAAACTCTTAATTTATAAAGATTTTACTATCTATTTAATTAATATTATATTATACTACAAAACAAATTATCTGATATATGCAAGTTAATCTATATTCTTTTAGGAAGAATTTTTTAAAACCATTTTCTAAGGTGAACATTTTACAATGTTTACATATGACATTTATTTCATTTCATTTATTTAATAGATTTTTATTCTTAAGAAATTTAATAATATATAGATTTCATATAGACACAAGGGCTTGGGTCTTTAAAGACCGACATAATCTAAGGTTTTTTTTAATTTACCAGAGTTCATTTTTTTCATAAACTCTTAATTATTAAAGATTTTACTATTTAATTAATATTATATTATTCTACAAAACAAATTACCTGATATATGTAAGTTATTTAAAATTAATTTACATTGCACCATGGTAATTTCTGTTTCGTGATTGTACCTTGTCGGCAATGTTGATTTATTGTTGTAAAAATAATTTACATTTAAATGCATAAAATAATACGCCTGTTATTTTAATTTTTTTTTAACGTTTCAACCCCAAGCAAGGCGGTAACGCCACTGATGTGCAGGGGGCTACATAAGAGTAAAAGGATTAGATAGGAGGAGAGTGAAGAGAAAAACGAATCAGTTAGAAAGGAGCAAGAGAAGGATGGGAATATAGGTGTGATGACAGTTTCAAAGGTAGAGAGAAAGGAAAAGAAATAAAGCTATAAAACTAGAGTCAAGTGGTTAAGAGAGGGGTATTGAATTTGCATTTAAATTCCTGGAGGTTGTAGCCGTCAGGAAAACAAGAATATGGAAGCGAGTTCCACAGGCGGGAAGTGCGAGAAAAGAAGCTGCAGGAGTAAAATTGTCGTCTGCATTTGGTTGATCTAACTGTGAATGGGTGAGACCCAGTTGCCAGTTTGGTTTCACGAGTAAGCACCTGTTGCAGGGGCACCAGTGACTTAAGTTCGTTGGAGCAGAAGCCATGAAAATATTTATAGAACAGACAGAGGGAAGCCACATCCCGTCAGTGAGAAAGCGGCTGGAGTCAAGCCGCCAAGTCGGTACCTATCACATGACTGATTCTTCTTTGGAGCCTGTCGAGAACACTGAGATGAACACCGGGGGCGCCTGATCATATATGACAGCAGTACTCCATGCACGGACGAATGGTTGATTTGTATATATGCAGGATGGATTCCTGCGGAAAAAAACATACTGGCCCTACACAATGACCCACCCTTCCTAGCAGTAGATTTAGCTAATAAAATGGTTCCACTTGAGATCGGAAGAGAGAGTAAGGTCGAGGAGGCGCAGTGCATTGCTCTCAGGGAGACTCGCTTGGTCCATGTTTATGGGAGGCAGGATAGATTGCCTGTGATGATTGACAGACAGCAGCTTGGTCTTAGACGCATTGAAACTAACAAGCCATTTCTTACCCCAATCCACCACAGAATGTAGATCCCTCTCAAGATCAGCAGCGAGATTATGTTTGTCTGCCACGCCGGATTTCTTCTTCATGAGGGAGTGAATTGTGGTGTCATCTGCGTAGATGCCTACTTGGCAATTGATCTGGTCTGGGAGATCATTTATGAAAATAAGGAAAAGAGTCGGGCCAAGGATAGAGCCCCGAGGGACACCAGCGATTGTACAGTAGGATGTGGAGGCATGCCCATTCAAGACGACCTTCATCATGAGGTTGTTTAGAAAAGATTGGATCAGATCAAGAAAGCTTCCGGTAATACCGTAACCACGTAGCCAAACCCTGTCAAAAGCCTTGGAGATGTCCAGAGCAACAGCATGAGGCTCGCCGGACTACTCAAAGGCCTGGAACAAGAGTTGATATGGATGGGGGAAGACAGAAAAATTCATGTGTATGCTTAATTTGACTAATCAAAATGCAATTCAATTTTTGAAAATATACGTTACTAGCAGTATAGCCCGGGGTTGCTCGGGTGTAATTAAAGCTTTAAAACTAATCCATGATCCTGGAGCTCAGACTCAGCCTAAAGAATATTTGAAACAATAAAATAATTGCGACAATTTACCAATCGCACCTAGTATATATATATATATATATATATATATATATATATATATATAGCTATGTACTAGCAGTATAGCCCGGCGTTGCTCGGGTGTAATGAAAGATTTAAAACTAATCCATGGTCCTGGAGCTCAGACTCTTTGGACTTTGGCACGAAAGACTAAAATGCAGTAGTTATTCCCAGTTAAAGCGAAACCGTAGACTGAAAGACCATTTCCTGGTATCGATATCAAATAAGTTTTTTCGTCGTAAACTGAGTTTTGAAGTCTAAATAAGTACTCTGAGGAAATGGTATCATGGCTGAGACTAAGAACTACAATTATGCCTACTTAGAGCCAAACCCGAAGCAAAAACGAAAATAAAAGGGCTGAAAAATGATTTTGATCTGACCCGGTATCTTGCCTTTTATATATATATATATATATATTATCAATTTTCTGCACTATTGTAAGAACTGCAACCTTGAAATTTCTGAATATTGTTTCTTATGTCTTTGTCTATGAGTGTATCACGTTTGATTAAAATCGAAACACTCCATCTATAACCCGATTTTTTCGATTATCGATTTTCCTAGCTAAGAACACTCGCAGATGCTTATAGTATAACTGTGTAAATTTTCATTGAAATCGGTTCAGCCGTTTCGGAGTCTATAGGTAACGGATACGCACACACAGAGACGAAGTTCCATTTATATATAAGTATATAAGTTTAGATTTAGATTATATATATATATATATATATATATGTTTAGGTAGGTATCTGCACTAAATCACTGAAAAACACCATAATATGAGAAAAAAAACTTAATAAAAACGGACATTTTCAATCAAAATGTTTATGTTCTTATTAAGAGGAAAGATCAAAGTATTTTTTAACAATTGAAAAAGGTTTTTAATCCATTCTAACACGTTCAAAATTTTCATTTTAATTTTGTTTGTTTTCGAGTTTTAACGACCTATCAATCCTTATAGGATCATTTTAAGGTCATAACCAACGATTTGGGGTAAGGTTATTTTTATAACATTTTTCTTTTCGAGTATCAAGATTTATTGGGATTTGTTTTAAAGAGCAGGGTCCCCAAGTCCTACCCTCTTTCTGAGCCGATATCCACTGCACCACAACGCATATCCGTCATTATACGCTTACAGCACCTGGTATTCCCAAGCGGTCACCCATCTAAGTACTGACCAGGCTCAACGTGGCTTAACTTCGGTAATCGAGCGAGAACCGGTGTATTCAACGTGATAGGCCGTAAGCTTTTTATTTTTGTTAGCGGATAACCAAATTGTTACGTAATTTTATAGCAGAAAACGTAATATTGCATAATTCCCTTTTAACCGGTGACAATCGCGTTAATCTGCAAATTCTTACAAAATTCAAATAATTGTTTTAATGAAACTTTCAGTACTTATTCACAAATGAAGTAAATTATTTTTTTAAATCATTATTTTCAAAAAATATTAGTAAAAATATTTTTCTTTTATATCTGTTATCTCTCCTCCACGTAAATTCGTGAAATTTCAAGAAAGTAAATCTTGTAGGCAAAACTGGTTTTATTAGTTAAATGCAGGACCCAATAGGGGCTAAATAGTTAAAAAGATAATACATGCTTTACATTCCCCATCTTTTTAACTATTTAGCCCCTTTCACCAAAATTCTGCTCCAAGTAGAAAAATGAAACATTATAACATTTTGTGCATTTTCGATCCATATTATTATGCATAATATTTGCCTGAAAGTTTCTAGTGAAAAGACTTTGGTCTTGTGCTGCAAGAATAAAGCCTTCAGTTTCAGACTTTAATCCAGATGCACGTAACCATCGATGAGTATTAACTTTGTCAACATTGTCAACATTTCATGGCATTTATTTACAATCCGCTGGGCAAGCCATATCAATTAATAGACAAGTTTTTTCCTTCTGGTTTTTAACAATAATGTCTGGTCTGTTTGCTTCAATTTTTCTGTCTGTGTAGATGGTGTAATCCCATAGAATGGTTACATCTTCTATTTCTGTAACCGGTGCTGGGTGATGTTCATACCAGTGTTTGTTTACAGCTTTTCCATAATGTTTGCACATTGCCCAATGTAAATATTGCCCAACTCTATCGTGGCGATTTTTATATTCATTTGGGGCAAGCACAGAACAGCCTGAGATTAGGTGGTCTATTGTTTCTTGGTGTTTATCACAAACCCTGCATTTTGGATCCATATTATTATGCATAATATTTGCCTGAAAGTTTCTAGTGAAAAGACTTTGGTCTTGCGTTGCAAGAATAAAGCCTTTAGTTTCAGACTTTAATCCAGATGCACGTAACCATTGATGAGTATTAACTTTATCAACATTGGATTTATTGGCACGTACTGGATATTGTCCATGCAGAGGTTTGTCTTGCCAGCGCTGTTTCATCTCTTCAAGAGCTTTATCTTTGACTTTCATTTTCATATGTTTTGCCGCAATACTTGGTTCTTGGTTTCTGTTTTGCTTTTCTACAGAATCTACTAAATGTAAATCTTGTTTGTATTTACTGCTTTCTTTCATTATTGAATATTTTTCTTTCTGTTTTCATCTTGTTTAACTAATTGTATCATCCAGTCCTTTGTTGTTTCCACGTATGTTAGTAAATCAATAGTTGTTGTCTTGTATGACAATACTAGCTGAATAAGACCTCTTCCTACTTCTTTCCGGGGTATGTATAGACGGTCTACATGAGCCTTTGGATGATGCATCTTATGCTTAGAAAGAAGCTGTCTTGTATTATTAATATTATTATTATTATTATTAGAATTATTACGTTAGTACATGTGCAAACTACAAACTTTGTAGTTTGCACATGTTCGAGTTTAATTATTAATAATAAACATTCATTGCTCTATTTATATATTGAGCACTATTTTAAATTAATGTTTTGAACGTTGCAATTATTTTCTTCGTTTTTATTCATTCGTACATACAGTACTGTGCAAAAGTATTAGGACAATAACTATTTTATCTTTTATGAGGCATATTGACAGAAAATAAACAATTTAATTGCGACAATTTACCAATCGCACACACATTATATATATATATATATATATATATATATATATATATATATACACAGTACTGTGCAAAAGTATTAGGACAAGAACTATTTTATCTTTTATGAGGCATATTGACAGAAAATAAACAATTTAATTGCGACAATTTACCAATCGCACATTATATATATATATATATATATATATATATACACACACACAGTACTGTGCAAAAGTATTAGGGCAATAACTATTTTATCTTTTATGAGGCATATTGACAGAAAACAAACAATTTAATTAAATTAATTTTATTTGATTTACTTAACAAATGTTTCAACAAAAAATATTTGTTACAAAATAGATTTAAAATTGAGTATAATAGCCTTTTGTTTTGACCAGAGTCTTCATTCTGTCAGGCATTGACATCACAAGCTTCTTCAATGTATCTAATGGTATCTCCTGCCAAGCAGCTTGTATTTGTTCCCAAAGTGTGTCTTGCAAAGTAACATTAGATTTATCAATTCGAGAGGCGGGGAATAAGAAAAAAGTCAGTCATATTTAATTGGAGTAGATAGACTAAACTATCACCCGGTTCACACTCCACCCACGTCTATTGAATAGGTGTAGAGGCTCATCCCTTGTTCCTTGTTTAGGATGTGGTTTCCGGCTTTCTCTTTTCACTCTTACGATAATAGAATAATGAGTAGTTAAAAATAACTTGTTTCATAAAAAATAGGAAAAATTAAATATAATTTCTTTTTAATACATTTCTTTTACACTTAGTTTTAAATAATCAATATTTATTAGCAATTTACTTGACTTTTCACCCTGTATTTGAATTTCAGTGAGGTTTTTAGGAAAATCACCCCTGTTTTTTTTATAATAGTGCTCAATACAATAAATATTGTAGAGCAGAGTATAATCATATAATTAAATTTGTTTTTTAATTAAAAATACATTGCGACACGGAAATTTGTATGTTTCGAGATTTTTACCTCAAAGCAGGTCACACAACCAGGTGAACCCAGTAACCCAAACAACAACCACCAACATTTGTATTTGAGCGAAAAATTTCATGTAACACCTAAGAAGAACTGAAGACAACATTCATTAACTTAAACAAGGAAACCGTTCGGAAGAGTTGCAAGAGATTCCGAATTTCTCTGGGGGCCGTGGTTTGATAGAATAAATTTACTTTTTTGCATTTCAAGAATTAATTTGTGTAATTTCGGTAAATATATTTGTCAGAATGAGATGTTAGGGTTATTTTCATTTTTGCGTCAATTGGACGATAATTTATCCATCGCACAAATTGTGTGTGTGTGTGTGTGTGTGTGTGTGTGTGTGTGTGTGTGTGTGTGTGTGTGTGTAAGAGGAGGGGGCGACTTTAAATTCCAAACCTCTTGTAAATTTTCCTAGGCCAGCGTGGCCGGTCAATGCCCATTAGACAAGCCAGGAAGTGCTTGAAGACAATCCTTCCTTTGGAAACTTCGCTTGGCGAATCACTGAAATGACTCCTTCACCAGCACATTGTGACCCATCAAGAATGCTAAGTTGATTTAGTTGACCTTGACTTTCATAAATTTAAAAATTCTTAAAACGACATTTTTTTTTACTACTGGGTAATATTACGCAGATGTGCGTTGTGGTGCAGTGGATATCGACTAAAAACGACAAATCAGAGACCGAGTTCGAATTTCAGTTGAATTCATTGCATTCACTTACGCACAAATACCCTTTGGAAAGCTATTAATCCATCTCTTCCCCCAGTTATGGGTTAAATAGTAGGACAGATTGGGTCCTATAGCCTTGTCTGGCAGCCAGTCTACCGCAGAAAGCAATGGCAACCTACTGCAGGATAATCTTCTGCCCGGTCAGTCATGTTATTTTCGAGACATGATCTCCCAAAGCGTGTATCTCGTATGACACTTAACTGACTGACTGAATATATTAGTTAAAATCATGATTTAGGCTTCTACTGAGCGTAAAGTGGGGGATCGGTTTTATATTGATATGAAATAATAAACTGATTCTTCACCAATTACTACTTAATAATATAATACATCTCTTTCCCCTCTAGCTATGAGTCAAATAACTGAGTAAATGGTATCATGACTGAGATTAAGAACTACAATTATACCTACTTAGAGCCAAACCCGAAGCAAGAACTAAAATAAATGGGCTGAAAAAAATACAGACATACAGGCAGATAAACAGACACACACACAAACATCTTGCTTTATATATATATATATATATATATTATCGATTTTTTTAAACTATTGTAAGAACTGCAAACTTGAAACTTCTGAATATCGTTTCTTATGTCTTTGTCTATGAGTGTATCAAATTTGATTAAAATCGGACCACTCCTTCTATAACCCGATTTTTCGATTATTGTTTATCGGTATTTATCGGAGGTACTTCGACACAAAACCTAGCTAAGAACACTCGCAGACGCTTATAGTACAACTATGTAAATTGTCAAGAAAATCGGTTCAGCTGTTCTGGAGTCTATAGGTAACGGACACACACACACACACACAGACAAAATTCTATTTATAAATATGTTTATATATATATATATATATATATATATATATATATATGCATACAATACTGTGCAAAATTATTAGAACTATTTTATCTTTGACGAAGCATATTGATAGAAAATAAACAATTTAATTAAAGTCATTTTATTTGATTTACTCAACAAATGCTTTAACACGAAAAACATACTTGTTACAAAATAAATTTAATATTTAGTATAATAGCCTTTTGCTTTGATCACAGCCTTCATTCTGTCAGGCATTGACATCACAAGTTTCTTCAATGTATCTAATGGTAACTCCTGCTAAGCAGCTTGTATTTGTTCCCAAAGTGTGTCTTGCGAAGTAACATTAGATTTATCAATTCGAGAGGAGGGAATAAGAAAAAAGTCCGTCATATCCAAGAATAATAGAATAATGAGCAGTTTCAAAATAACTTGTTTAATAGAAAATAGGAAAAATTAAATATAACTTCTTTTTAATACATTTCTTTTACACCTCGTTTTAAATAATCAATATTTATTAGCAATTTACTTGGCTTTTCATCCTGTATTTGAATTTCAGTGAAGTTTTTAGGAAAATCACCCCTGTCCTAATACTTTTGCACACTACCGGTAGTGTGCAAAAGTGTTAGGACAGGGGTGATTTTAAACTTTATTTTGATGATTCATAAAAGATTAAACTATTCTTGTCCTAATACTTTTGCACCGTGCTATATATATATATATATATATATATATATATATATATATATATATATTATAAATTATGTTTTAGACCATGTACATAATTTCTTCTATATATGTCCTCTTCCCTACAATCATATGTTTGTTTCAGTGTTTAGGATTTAAACACTTCTTCGGGGGAAACAAACATATGATTGTAGGGAAGAGGACATATATCGAAGAAATTATGTACATGGTCTAAAACATAATTTATAATAAATATTCACTGCTCTATACATTATATATCGAGCACTGTTTTAAATTAATATTTTGGACGGAAAATTTTTCTTTTTTCTCTCCTCATTCTATACTCACTCGGATATATATATATATATATATATATATATATATATATATACTACGACCATGAAGATCTGCTACGATCAGGAAGATCTGCGTGGTAATCGTTTCTGGCTTGGCATCTCGACTTCAGTCACTCTCTCACCAACCTGACGTGGCTTCCCTCTGTCTTTTCTACAAATATTTTTACGGCTTCTGCACTCATGGCTTTATTCTTTGCTTCCCCGCCCACATGAATTTAGCCGTACTACTAGATTGGCAAATAGGTCCCACCCTTTTACGATCAAAATAATCAAATGCAACAGTCACTTTTACTACATCAGTTCTGCCTGTAGAATTCCATTTCATATAATTGCTTCCCTGATAGCTACAATCTTCAAAAGTTTAAGTGCAACATTATTTGCCATATTTTATCTCCTTGATTCACATGTTTCTCTTATACTTTTATCGATATACCCTGTAACTTGATTTTTTCCTCTTTCCTCTCACTGTAACCCCCTGCACACCAGTGGCAATACAACCTTGATTGGGGTGAAACGATTATTAAAAATAAAAAAGTTGTTCTGGGTGAGAACATTTCAGAAACGGTTCTATCCTCCGATAGAATTGTACACGCCATAAATGGTTCTGAAGATATCACGCCACCACAGATCAACAACAAGTGGAATTTTAAGAGAATTTACGCATTTCAATTGCCAAAAAAACATCAAATTTGCCGTCACACTGAAGATTTTCAAACGTGATAGCCATTGAGAAAGATTTCTGATAGGAATGATATATAAACGTTTTACAAATGTTTATCTATAAATGATAATTCTTGTCCTTTAATACGAAGTACGTGAGTTAGCACAAATTTTCATTAATTAATTCTTTGAATGAGTCAGCTCTTTAATTTGGGCGTGTTACAAACATTTGATGTATATTTCCGGTAACCAGTTCTAAAATTTTAATTTGTAGTTTATTCCCCAGTACTTGAGGCATGTTTATCTATATTTCTTTGATAAAATGACATTTTTGCTGGGTAGACATTTTATCGTTTGCTTTTATCTCATTTTCTGCCACGGCACCTTTTTGGAATTCTTCCATTGTAAGGTGCTAATAATTTTCAAAGAGTGCGTCTACCCCGTGCGCTGGATTTCTTCAAGAACAGATCATCTAAAACTAAACCTCGACCATTTGTGTTTGGAATAATAATAATAATAATAAAAATATTTCATCATTAGAACGCTATCCTCACACAAAGCAGCGTCTCCATAACAAGGGGTTGGTCGGGCACACTTAATTTTTTTTTTAATACCTGAAGAAATCACGCTTTTAAAATCTTCTACTTTTAAACACCTGTGAATATATTACTTTTGATAAACCGGAAAATTTACCTGTCCGAACACTGGGCTGTCTTTGTTAACTTTTGTAGTGTTTATTCAAGCGAGAGATTTTCACAAATGATTTACATGTCGATACACCGGTTCTCATACAATTACACAAGAAGCTTAAGGTAAATAGCATGAGCTCCGGACTAAATATGGCAACACTATTCTAATTATGGACGAGAGAGGCAAACTTACGGCGGCTGGAAAGTGACTGAAGACGATTTGCCAGATGAGGACCAATAATATTGCTGATTCTTTTTGGATCTTATCGAGAAGTTTAAGCTAAATAGCAGTGGCACCGGACTATATGTAGCAACAATAATCTATGCATGTCTGTGTATGGGTGTGTCCGTTACCTATAGACTCCGAAACGGCTGAACCGATTTTCTTGAAAATTTACACAGTTGTACTATAAGCGTCTGCGAGTGTTCTTAGCTAGGTTTTGTGTCGAAGTACCCCGATAAATATCTAAAGTCGATAATCGAAAACCAAACGGGTTATAGAAGTAGTGGTCCGATTTTAATCGAATTTGATACACTCATAGACAAAGACTTAAGAAACGATATTCAGAAGTTTCAAGGTTGCAGTTCTTACAATAGTGCAGAAAATCTATAATATATATATGTAAAAGGCAAGATGCTTGTGTGTGTGTCTGTTTATCTGCCTGTATGTCTGTATTTTTTTCAGCCCTTTTATTTTAGTTTTTGCTTCGGATTTGGCTCTAAGTAGATACAATTGTAGTTCTTAGTCTCAGCCATGATACCATTTACTCAGAGGACTTATTTAGCCTTCAAAATTCAGTTTACGACGAAAAAAACTCATTTGATATCGATACCAGGAAATCAAAATTTGACTTACATCCATTCATTTTTCTTTCAGTCTACGGTTTCGCTTTAACTGGAAACAACTATTGCTTTTTAGTCTTTCGTGCCAATGTCCAAATAGTCTGAGCTCCAGGACCATGGATTAGTTTTAAAGCTTTCATTAGACCCGATCAACGCCGGGCTATACTGCTAGTTAATTGTATAACGGTGGTCACAAAGTGATTATGTATTGATTGTAATATGGAACTGATCCCCCACTTTATATCCAGCAATTTGACTTACATCCATTCATTTTTCTTTCAGTCTACGGTTTCGCTTTAACTGGAAACAAATATTGCTTTTTAGTCTTTTGTGCCATTGTCCTCATCTTTGTTGCCATTTGTACGACGTTTCGGCCGTTGTACGCTCCGACCTTCTTCAGGTTCTAGGAATTTCGAACCGAACCCTTTATTACAATCACTGGTGTATATCATTCTCTATCCTTGCGTGATGCCTCTTTTGGTATTCATCAGTTGTCTTCATCTATCCCAGTAAGTTACTTGTTCACTACTACTGTAGCTTGGTATTGACCTCACAACTCTTAGGGTCAAGTCACTCGAATTAAACCGACTAAGCATAGAGATTAATACAATATGGGAACCAGTAATATGGAGTTCCAGAGAAAATAATTAGTTTGAAAATTGTAATATGTGCTCTGGTAAAAAAAAACGACGTTTTGGCCCAAAGAGTTGTGAGATCAATACCAGGCTACAGCAGTGAATAAGTAACTTACAGGGTTAAAGGGAGATAACTCATGATTTTCAGAAGAGGCATTAGGTAAAGAATGGAGTTCATATACCCCAGTGACTATAATAAAGGGTTCGGTTCGAAATTCCTAGCACCTGAAGAAGGCCGGGGCGTACAACGGCCGAAACGTCGTGCAAATAGCAACAGAGATGAGAACAATAGCCTGAATAATGTAAATACTGTAATTTTTCTATGTTTTTTAATCGGTATCATCCCATGCAAGGCAGTAAAGCCACCAAGACACAAGGGGTTACAGGATGGGGAAGTATTAGGAATAGAAACCCTAATGTTGAGCGAGAACAGAGGAAAGAATAATTAAGAGGACAGTAGATAGCGATGGAAATTGCATCTGAATTTTTGTAGATTAAAATTGAATGCAAAGCTTGGAGCCGGAAGGGATTTCCACAAGCGAGAAGTGCGAGAAAAGAAACTGTTAGCATAGAATTTACGGCTACATCTAGCCAGCTCAACTGCAAATTGATAAGATCACGACGCCAAAATAGTTTGGTTTTTAAGTTTTGTTTAACAGTATATCAACCAAACCACTGTGGGTTATTTATTGCCAAAAAGGTAGGGTTTTAATGTATTTCCTAATGTTCGGTTATAGTAAGAAAGTTAATTTAGTCAGATTTTGACGAAAAATTTATTTTTATCTTCTAATTTAGAAAACTGAAGATGACTTCGAGTTTTGTATTCGAAATGTATTGCTGCTAATAATTTTTACTTCAAAAATGTCTTATGGCAATAATTTTTTTCCTTCAAAAATGTTTGGTTGTAACATTTTTCCTTCAATAATATATTTTTTCTATAAAAGTCTATTTTTATAGTTTCATAGAGTTTTGAACCCAGTTTGGGGAGTTAACTATTTGCCCATAGCTGGGACCCTAACAGGTGCTACCACTCCGGGTCAGGTTTGATCTGGAAACAACAGCAATTATAAGGTGGTTCCTTCCAACATCCTAATCAGAGGCCTTGCTGCCGGATGCAGTTTACCGTCATACCCAGAACCATCAAAATAGTGTATATTTAATATGGAAAAACGTGTTTGAAAAACATAGAACCGGAAGTAAGGAATACGAGAAAAGAAAATGTTAGCATAGCACTTCCGGAAGCGGAAAGAGTAATCAGAAGGACACTAGATAGCGATTGACGCTGCATTCATATATTTGCAGATTAAAGTTGGGTTTGAGTTTCAGTTTCGTTTAACGAGATATCAACACCTCTGTGGGTTATTTAATGCCAAAAAGGAGGGGTTTTAAGGTGTTTTAAATTTTTTTTTTTAATGATATCACCCCGAGCAAGGCGGTAACGCCACTGATGTGCAGGGGGCTACGTAAGAGTGAAACGATTAGAAGAAAGAAAGCCAGAAACGACATCCTAAACAAGGAACAATGGATGAGCCTCTACACCTGTTCAATAGACGTGGGTGGAGTGTGAACCGGGCGATAGTTTAGTCTATCTACTACAATTGAAAAAAAAGAAAAGACTGAAAAGATTGGAAAAGAGAAAACCGGAAACCACATTCTAAACAGGGAACAAGGGATGAGCCTCTTCACCTGTTCAATAGACGTGGGTGGAGTGTGAACCGGGCGATAGTTTAGTCTATCTACTACAATTGAAAAAAAAAAGAAGAAAAGTGAAAAAATTGGAAAAGAGAAAGCCGGAAACCACATCCTAAACAGAGAACAAGGGATGAGCCTCTTCACCTGTTCAATAGACGTGGGTGGAGTGTGAACCGGGCGATAGTTTAGTTTATCTACTCCAATTGAAAAAAAAAAAAGAAGAAAAGTGAAAAAATTGGAAAAGAGAAAACCGGAAACCACATCCTAAACAGGAGAACAAGGGATGAGCCTCTACACCTGTTCAATAGACGTGGGTGGAGTGTGAACCGGGCGATAGTTTAGTCTATGTACTCCAATTGTTGGACTGCGAATTGTGAGAGATGCCGATTTTTAATGTTTGTAATTTCCGTTTTCCGTGAAACATTTTTCTCTATTGTTTTCCTTATTGTCGTAACTGCGGTCATTCAGCCTTTAGCTAGCTGAGCGATGTCTATTTCAGTGAAGTAACTTTGAACAGAAGCGAAAATCTTGAGAGAAAGAAAGGAAAAATATTATAATATTCGGTTATTTAAGGTATTATTTTAAATATTGGGTTATAATGAGAGAGACACGTAATCAGATTTTAATGAAAGTTTTTGTTTTTACAAAACTAGAAGACATTTTCAGTTTTCTAAAATTATTTTTTAGAAAACTGAAAATGTCTTCTAGTTTTGTATTCAAAAATGTTTTGCTGAGAAAAATTTTTTCCTTAAAAAATGTGTTATGGTCATAAATTTTTCTTCAAAAATGTATTGTTGGTAATATTTTTCCTTCAAAAATGTATTTTTTTTTTTATAAAAGTCTATTTTTATTCCTTCACAGTGTTTTGACTCCAGTTTAGGGGTTAACTATTTGCCCATAGCTGGGACCCTAACAGGTGCTACGGCTCCTGGTCAGGGTAGACTTGGGAACAACAGCAATTAAGAAGTTGTTCCATGCTACTCACAACCCCCTAATCAGAGGCTTTGCTGCTGGATGCTCTTTATCGTCATGCCCAGGTTCATCAATATGGCTGAAATAAATGTTACTCTGTAACCATCCACCTCTAGTGTCTCCCAGACCTTCTGCAGGGTGAACACAAGTGTCATCTCCATCCACTAAAAAAAACATTTTGAAAAATTTATTGAAGGGAAAAAATTCATAAACTTCAATCGAAAACAGAACTGTCTGTTGAACGCCGAACGTTTCTTTGTAGGGAAAATGATTAATCAATTTGAAAAAAAAATCAATAAAACATAAAACTCTACACTACTGTGCAAAAGTATTAGGACAAGAACTATTTTATCTTTTATGAGGCATATTGACAGAAAATAAACAATTTAATTAAAGTAAATTTTATTTGATTTACTCAACAAATGCTTTAACAAGAAAAAATACTTGTTACAAAATAAATTTAATATTTACTATAATAGCCTTTTGCTTTGATCACAGCCTTCATTCTGTCAAGCATTGACATCACAAGCTTCTTCAATGTATCTAATGGTATCTCCTGCCAAGCAGCTTGTATTTGTTCCCAAAGTGCATCTTGCGAACTAACATTAGATTTATCAATTCGAGAGGGGGGAATAAGAAAAAGTCAGTCATATCCAAGGATAATAGAATAATGAGTAGTTTCGAAATAACTTGTTTAATAGAAAATGAGAAAAATCAAATATAACTTCTTTTTAATACATTTCTTTTACACCTCGTTTTAAATAATCAATATTTATTAGCAATTTACTTGGCTTTTCACCCTGTATTTGAATTTCAGTGAGGTTTTTAGGAAAATCACCCCTGTGGTAGTGTGCAAAAGTGTTAGGACAGGGGTGATTTTAAACTGTTTTTTTTTTTGATGCCTCATAAAAGATAAAATAGTTCTTGTCCTAACACTTTTGCACGGGACTGTATATATGTATATATATATATATATTAGAACATGTCGAAAGTACAAACTACTACAAATGTGTACATTTTGTTTCCACATTGAAAGAACACGTTCTCCTTAGGTAGTAAACGTTATTTTTGAAAATAATTAATCGATCTAAAAAGAATCAATAAAACATACAAATCTATATTAAGGATAAGATTTATGAAACAAAAGCACAATTTTAAAAAAAATGGCTCATATATTTACACCAGCAGCATAGCCAGGCGTTGCTCGGGTGTAATGAAAGCTTTACAAGTAATCCATGGTCCTGGAGCTCAGACTCTTTGGACGTTGGCACGAAAGACTAAAAAGCAATAGTTGTTTCCAGTTAAAGCGAAACCGTAGACTGAAAGAAAAATGAATGGATGTAAGTCAAATTTTGATTTCCTGGTATCGATATCAGATAAGTTTTTTTCGTCGTAAACTGAATTTTGAAGGCTAAATAAGTCCTCTGAGTAAATGGTATCATGGCTGAGACTAAGAACTACAATTATACCTACTTAGAGCCAAACCCGAAGCAAAAACTAAAATAAATGAGCTGAAAAAATACAGACATACATGCAGATAAACACACACACAAAAAAACATCTTGCCTTTTATATATATATATATATATATTATCGATTTCCTGCACTATTGTAAGAACTGCAACCTTGAAACTTCTGAATATCGTTTCTTATGTCTTTGTCTATGAGTGTATCAAATTTGATTAAAATCGGACCACTCCTTCTATAACCCGATTTTTTCGATTATCGATTTTCGATATTTATCGGGGGTACCTCGACACAAAACCTAGCTAAAAAGACTCGCAGACGCTTATAGTACAACTGTGTAAATTTTCAATAAAATCAGTACAGCCGTTTCGGAATCTATAGGTAACGGACACACACACATACACACACACACACACACACACACACACACACACACACACAGACAAAGTTCCATTTATAAATAAGTTTAGTTTAGATATGACCAAACATTCATTCACTGTAATGATTTCCTTTATCCTGACACAAAAAAAAAATAAAAGTTTCTATCAAAGAGATAAAAACATTAGATACAATTTTCCTACAGAATTACATTGAAATTTATGTTAATACAAAGTGTATCTATAATCAAGACTGCTCATTGGGATCTACCTCAATATCCTGAGAATGTATAGCGTCGAATATTTTGGTAATGAAGAGGAATATAATAAAAGAATATTTAAACTTCTTCACTACCCACATAATGTCCTCAACGCTAGAAAACATTCGGAATTATTTAGCTTTTAGGAGCGTGGGATCACAGCTTAATTGCTGTTTTTCCCAGGTCCACCCTGACCCGGGAGGTAACACATGTTCGGGTAGTCATGGGTATGATGGTAAACAACATACGGTAAAAAGGCCTCTGATCGAGATATTGGGGGTTATCAGGAGCTTGGAACTCCACCTTAACTGCTGTTGTCTTGAGTTTCACCCTGACCCGGGTGGTAGCACCTGTTAGTGTCCATGCTATGGAAAAAAAGTAAACTCCCAAACAAAATATTAACAGTACCAACAAGAATCACCAGCACATTTTCATATTAAAACGTTTAATATTAGGTTGTCCCAAAAGTTCGTAAACACTTGCGAAATGGGTCTATCTGGTCCAGCACAATCGAGACAAGCGAAAGGGCAAGAGACACCGTCAGTTCCAAAACAAGATCGATTCGGCAAGAAAGTCATGTTGTGCGTTCGGTGGAACTTTGAAGCAATTGTGCATTTTGAGTTGGTTCCGAATGGTCGTGCCATCAGTGCCGAACTTTACTGTCAGCAACTTGAGCGGGTTTACGTAATGTTGAAGCAAAAGTACCCGGCTCTGATCAACCGAAAGCGCGCTTTGATGCAGCAGGAAAATGCCAAGCCACACACCACCAGGAAGACCAAAGACAAGTTTGAAGAGCTGGACGGCGTTGAGGTTCTGCCACATCCAGCCTACAGTCCTGACTGTACTCCATTAGATTAAGGCCTTTTCCGCTCAATGCAACACTTTCTGAAGGGCCGCCTATTCGACTCGTTTGATGAAGTCGAGGAAGCGTGTCAAAGATTCTTTGATTCGAAGCCGGCTGAATGGTACTTTGACTAGATCTGAAAGCTTGCAGATCGATGGCAGAAAGTCTTGGAAAATGATGGTCTATTTTATTTTGAGCAATAATTTTTGTTGTTTTTGCGAGTAAAATTTCAACCTTTCGCAAGTGTTTTCTGGTAACCTTAGATTAGTTGGCCAGCAAAATTTCAATTTTTTGCAAGTGTTTACGAACTTTTGGGACAACCTAATATATTGTGGCTGATTTTTCATGAAAAGTAAAAGTAATTTTTTATTTGGATGTGCGTTGTGGTGCAGTGGATATCGGCTCGGAACGAGAAATCGGGGAACCGAGTTCGAATTCCAATTGAATTCATTGCATTCACTTTCGCGCAAATACACTTGGGAAAGGTATTAATCCGTCTCTTCCTTCCAGTTATGGGTTAAATAACAGGACAGATTGGGTTCTATAGCCTTGGCTGGCAACCAGTCTACCGCAGAAAGCAATGGCAACCTACTGCGGGGTAATCTTCTACCCAGTCAGTCCTGTCTCTTTCGAGACATGATCGCCCAAGCGTGTTTCACGTATGGTACGTAACTGACTGAATGATTTATTTACAAAAATTAGTAAGAAACATGTCATTAAAAATACTGTCCATCGCTAGCCACTACATTTTCCCATCTTTGAATTTCACATTGGATAAAAAGACACGTATTTCCAGGCTAACTACGACTCTATCCATTTTTTTGCATCTTCATAAGAATGAAAGTGCTGCTCATCCAGGCCATGTGCGATCAAACGGAACAGGTGATAATCGGACGGAGCAATGTCCGGTGAATACGGCTGGTGGGGTAAGACTTCTCATTTAAGCGTTTCCAAGTAGGTTTTTACCCGGTTTGTCACATGTAGCCTAACGTTGCCATGTTGCAAATTCAATTTGTCGTGTCTCTGCTCGTATAGCGACCGGTTTTTTCTTCAACACTCGGCTCAAACGCATCAATTGTCGGTGATAGCGATCTCCTGTGATGGTTTGGCTCGGTTTGAACAGCTGATCCCTCCAATTGCAGAGAGAAGTCTTTTCTCTCACTTTCACTCCATGTAACCCCCTGCGTATTAGTAGCATTCGCGGCTTAGTTGAGGTGAAATGATAAAAAAAAAGCCGTATATCTAAAAGTTCCTAAACTAAGCTACACTTATACACACTTTTATTCATAACCACTTTTAATTTTAACATCAACAACTGTTTTTCATAAATTTTATGACTTTAAATAAGTTCTCGCCGATTTTTTATGAAAAGTAATGTTTTTTTTGTTTTTTGTTTTTTTTTTGTTTTTTGTCACTGAAAGTATTGTCCATCACTAACCACTACTTTTTCCCATCTTTCTAGCAGCATTTGAATTCCACGTCGGACAAACGACACATCATTTGAGGCTAACCACGAATCGTCAGATGGGGCAAAGTTTGGTGAATACGGCAGATGAGGTAAGACTTCTCATTGAAGTGTTTCCAATAAGTTTTCACTCGTCCTGCAATATGTTGCTCAGTGTTGCCATGTTTCAGAATTACTTTGTCATGTCTCTGCTCGTATAGCGACCGTTTCTTCTTCATTGCTCCACTCAAACGCATCAATTGTAGTCGACTGCGATCTCCCGTGATAGTTTTAGTGGGTTTGAAAAATTTCTGTATTTCGAGATTTTTACCTATTCATCCGGCAATGTTAGTTCATTGTTGCGAAAATGATTTTCATTTTAATATAAGAAACAATCTTCTTTTGTGTACCTTCTCCCTTCAGGACGTAGGCGATCATGGCCTTCCACGTCTCCCTATCCCTGGCGGCTCTTAGCACGCTTTCTCCTGTTACACCACCGAAACCCCGCTCTGCCATCCACTAGTCCAAGCCCATAGATCTAGAATATAAATGTATAGATACTAGCATGGCCACAAAATGAGGGATCAGTTTATATAGTGATTATAATATAGGATTGATTCCCCCATTTATATCCACATTATAATTTCTTATAAACAGTTTGCATATATCTTCTTCTATGTGCCTTGTCCAAAAATGTGGAATTGATCCCCCATTTTATATCCACATTATAATTTCTTATAAACAGTTTTCATGTGCCTTGCCATTTCAGGACGTAGGCGATCATGGCCTTCCACGTCTCCCTATCCCTCGTGGCTCTTAGCACGCTTTCTCCTGTTACACCACCGAAACCCCGCTCTGCCATCCACTAGTCCAAGCCCATAGATCTAGAATATAAATGTATAGATACTAGCATGGCCCCAAAATGAGGGATCAGTTTATATAGTGATTATAATATAGGATTGATTCCCCCATTTATATCCACATTATAATTTCTTATAAACAGTTTACATATATCTTCTTCTATGTGCCTTGTCCATTCAGGACGTAGACGATCATGGCCTTCCACGTCTCCCTATCCCTAGGGGCTCTTAGCACGCTTTCTCCTGTAACGTCTCTCAGTCTCCGTTCTGTCATCCACCTGCTCAGGCCTTTTAAATATGTTATCCGCTGCTTTCCTCTGTCTCTTTTCCCCTCTATTTGGCCTGTTAGTATCAGGTTCTCAGTGCATGTCTCAGGAACTTTAGTTGTCTCTTCCTGATGCTCAATATTAATTTCCTTTTCGTTTCCATCATTTTCAAAACCTCGTCATTGCTCACATGCTCGGTCCACGATATCCGCAGCATCCTTCTGTAGAACCACATTTCAGCTGCTTCAATTGTTCCCTTCATCTTGTTTGATATTGTCCAACATTCGCTGCCATATTGAAGAAGCGACATCACATAGCAATCCAGTACTCTCTTCTTTGTTTCTAGTGAAAGTTTCCTGTGTCTTAATACTTTACTCAGCTTCTGGAACGCGTCTTTCATCTTTGGATCTCTGTGTCGCACTTTTCGTCTTCAGTTAGAACACTTCCCAGATATTTGAATTTTCGTACCTCCTTGATTTGAACACCCCCACCTGTATTTGGCTCTTTGGGCTGCTCTTTTTGCTGATGACCATGCATTCGGTTTTCTTGCAGTTTATTTGTAATCCCTTCATGTCACTCTCTTCAGCTATCTTCTGTAGGAGGTCATGCAATTTCTTTCCTGTGTCTGCAATCAACACTGTGTCGTCTGCGTATCTTATGCTGTTCAGATTGTGACCTCTGATGACAAATCCTGGCATAACATCTAGGGTCCTCAAAATATTCTTACTGTATAAGTTAAATAAATCCGGTGAAGATACACATCCCCGTCTTACGCCTCTCTCTATCTTTGCATAACTGCTGAATTCGTTACCTGTCCGTATGCAGGCAGTTTGCTACCAGTAGAGGTTTTTAGTTACCCTAATGTCTTTCCCAAATATATCGAGACTCCTGAGCATCTCCATCAATTCTTTGTGGCGTATTTTGTAGAACGATTTTGCATAGTCAATAAAGCACAGGTACGTTTTTTTATTTATGGATGTTGGAAGACAGAAAAATTTATGTGTGTGTTCAATTTAACTAATCAGAATAGAGATTCAGTTTTGATCAACTGACACTTTTGCCGTTTAAATTGAAAAAAGAAATCATGTATTCCCCCAAAATATAAACTTTTATTCAAATTTAAAGTGGATCGCTATTCTGATTAGTTAAATTGAACACATAAACTTTTCTGTCTTCCATAAATAACAAACGTCTTGTTTTTTTTTTATATTCAAATCAAAATCATTTTCACACCAATGAACTAACTTTGCCTGATGACAAGGTAAAAATCTCGAAACAATAAAAATTTGCGTGTCACAATATAAACTATATTAATCTATATATATATAAAAACAACCTGTGAGTCTGTGTGTGACTGTTCTCTATGCGCGCCTACATTTTTTAAGCTACGCCATTCAAACTTTCTTGGGACACATATCTAAAGGAAAGCCAGGTCAATATACTTTTTGAGTTTAAGTTCAGCAATTTTTCCCTTTCGCACTTGTTGGCCAATGGAGCCGATTGTTTACATTTGCTCTGTAAAACATCTAAGATCTAAAATGGTTGCTAAATTACGTCACAGAAATCAAATCACACGTGTCAAACGTGACTAAAAAAAAGGAGCCTTTATATCTAATTTTTATTCCGACGTTTCAAAAATTCATTTGGTCAACAAAAAAATAAAATGTGAATATTTTTCTCCGTAATTTTGAAACAAAAGAAATACTTTAAAAAAGTGTTTTTTAAAACAAAAACAAAATATGTAAAAAAAAGAAAAAGTGGGGGCTAATAGTTAATTCTTAGCTTGTATTAGCGTCTAAATAACCTCTCTGAAGATGGCTCATGTGAGCCGAAAGCTTAGAAGCAAATTAATAAAAAATTCTCCAAATTTTGGAGAATTTTTTCTTTATTTTCAACTGAAATTAAAGCCAAAATACGACGTTTAGAACGGCTCCTTATTAAACATAATAGACAATCATTGTCTCTTATATTTAACAGTATATGTTTAGAAAAAAATATATATATATTGTCATCCGCAGACAGATCTGTTTCGCCGTATCACAGCTCATCAATACAGTTAGACTCCGATTGCTTTTTCAAACCAGGATTGAAACCCGACCGAAATGGCGTCAATCGGCGACTCTACCCCTGGGCTATGGGCGTTCGGTGGAAGTAGGCAGACTTTTTAGCGCATATTATTATACGCGCCCAATAGCTAGAGCGCTCTAATTCATTTCACCGAATGAGCGATATATATATATATATATATATATATAGAACTTTTTTCCGTTGTCTTGCTTTCCTGATAGCTACAATCTCAAAAACACAAACAAAAAAAAAACAAAAAAAAAACAGGCAAAATGCAATGTCAATTGTCATCTATTTTCTTGAATCCCGTTCATCTTTTATCCTTTCTTCAATATCTACTTATCCAGTCTTTAATCTCACTGTAACACCCTGTGCTCTTGTGGCTGTCTCAGCTCGCTTGGGGTAAAAAGATAAAAAAAAAAAAACAACTTGATAAACAAATATGAACACTTGCAAGTTCTTCAGCAAGTTTTTTCTTTTCTCAGTCGGCAATCACTTCTTTGGCAATGGAAGAAGGAGACGCCCCACTTTTTCCAAACCTTTAGGCGCCACCTTCTGACGAATCGCATTCTCTATAGCGACCTTCTGAACCCACCCTAATATTTGTGGTACGGACAGCTACAAAAGAATGTTTTTTGTTATTTTAAATGCATCACTAGTCAAGCCAAAAGGCCGCACCCTCTTCTAGAAATTTTATCTGTTTTTTTTTATTTTTTTATTTTTTTGCTTTCATTCCCCCCCCCCCCTTTTTTTTTCTTTCTAAGACGCTTCAAAATTTGAAATATTCGTTAGTTCGGGCGTGTTTTTTGTTCGTGCTAAATCTCTTATCAGTCGTATTTGAAAGCTGGATGGCCCAGTGGTTAAGGAGCATCAAAAGAGCGATAAACTGAAAGAGTCGATCCGAAAGGTTCAATACCATTTTTTAGGTCGAATCGGGAAATTTGTTAACTGCATTATTTCTGTTAAATATTTTTCCTTCTTTCTTTTATTCTTTCTTTCTTTTTTTTTTTGTTCTTTTTATCCTCTCCATTTATTCTTGCTTGCTTTTCCTCTTTTTCACTCCTTCTTTCTCTCTTCTTTCTTTTCCTTTCTTTTCTTTTTTCTTTCCTTTCTTCCCTCTTTTGTTTGATTGGTTTTTGTTTGTTTGTTTGTTTGTTTCTTTCTAAACTCTTTCTTTCAATCGTTGCTTTCTTTCTTTCTTTCTTTGCTTCTTTCTTTCTTTCTTTCTAAACTCTTTCTTTCTTAATTTTTTCTTTCAATCCTTTCTTTTTTCTTTCTTTCTTTCCTAATTTTTTCAATTCTGTCTTTCTTTGCTTCTTTTCTTCTTTCTTTCTTAATTCTTTCTTTCAATCCTTCCTTTCCTTCTTTCTTTTTTCTTTCTTTCTTTTTCTTTCTTTCTTAAGTCTTTCTTTCAATCTTTTCTTTCTTTCTTTCTTTCCTTTTCTTTCTTTCAGTCCTTTCTTTCTTTCATTTTTTCTTTCTTTTTTCTAATTTTTTCAATTCTTTCATTCAATCCTTTCTTTCTTTCTTTCTTTCATTCAGTCTTTTCTTTCTTTCTTTTTTAATTCTTTTAATTCTGTCTTCCTTTCTTCCTTTCAATCCTTTTCTTCTTTCTTTCTTGTTTTCTTTTTTCTTTTTCTTTCTTTCTTTCTTTTTTTCTTTCTTTCTTTCTTTCTTTCTTTCTTTCCTTCCGTTTTGCTTTTTTTTATCTTAAAAATATCTTTGTTAGTTATTATTACGAAGAAAGACCAAACGAAGTTTTGAAGTAATTTAATTTTTTGTTATTCTTTTTTCGAACCTTCCAAACTTTAGTTTAGGAGTTTGTTTTTCTAGCGACAAACAAAATGGAATTATAAATTGCTATGGGAAATTTGGCCGTCTTTTTGCAGTGAGAACCACTTTCATTTGGACATTTTTCATTTGGACATTTTTCATTTGGACATTTTTCAAAAATCAGATAATTGTTAGATCTTGATGAACCTTTCAGAAATAATTTACGAATGAATTAAATTATTTTTAAATATTTCTGTTTAAAAAAAATCTTGGTAAAAATATATATTTTTCACATCTGTTACCCCTACTCAATTTTAAAGAAATTATTTTTATGTAGATGTTATATTGATTAGGACAAGTCCTCGGAGAATTGAAATCATCAATTTTTTTGTCAAGAAAGAACTTCACTTGCTGACTATCTGCACCGAATAGAAGAATGAAAATGCAATAAAACTAACTCATTATTTAATTACAAAATATTATAATTGTTTTATGATTAAGATACATTATTGTTGTGGATTCCGGATGAGGAAACGCCAAAATAATGAACAACAAAAACAGACATGAAGATAGAAAAGTAAGTTATATTGAACGTCATATACAAACTGAAACGCGGGTTAGTCAATTCAGGAATACTGTTAGTAGAAATAAATATATACAAGTCTTGAAGGGAAATAGTAAGTCCCGGTAACTTATTCTTGCTGAGTGGAGCTCAGAGCAAGTCTGGTCTCTGGGTAACTTCGGTATCTGTCGGAACTTTTCGATAACTGTAACGGATCTCTACGATTACTCTCCACTGTGAACTGCAACTACAACTGTGATTCCAGATCTTCAACTGCTGTTCTCTATGTAGCAGGATTATATGTACACTCAGTTGAGTCCATTATCATATACAAAAAGGGGAGATCCCACAACAATTATGAACATAATTTGTCTTATAAGAAAAATTTCGATGAATAATAAAATTTTATAAGAATTGATTTCGCATTTAAAATTTTAATTAGAATAATATACTTATAAATCTTTTAAAATTGTGTATTAATTTGGAGGATTCGAATTATATAATTATTAAATCAAATTTGTATTTACTAATCATAAATGGGAAAGCTCACTACAATTTAGCGACCCCTAGTATTTTAGAAATAATTTTGACCTTTGTGTGTGTGTGTGTGTGTGTGTGTGTGGTGAACATGAAATTAAGAATTAAAAGCAACCCTCTTCTTCATTTTTACAAAAATTCACAATGACGTCTGAAATCCTGGTTTTGCCGAATGTAAAAAAGGACTGACTTAACGAAAAAGTCGAAACCGGATTTCGCGGGTAGATGTTAAATTGATTTTCTGACCAATGGAAGCGTTTTGCAAAACTAAACACACTTGGCCATCCAGTGCGAAAAATCTAAATGACTATAAAAGGCTTCGGTCGGTGCCAGCCAGACAGTCAGATGGAAGCAGCGAGACGAGATACTAAAATGTAGCAGGAGAAACTTCAAGTCGACCCGGACTTAAGGTATTCTTGTTATCCTTTATATTAATAAATTTCCATATCTCTCTCTCTCTCACTTTCTCTCTCACTCTCTCTCTCTCTCATTCTCTCTCTCTCGGTTTTTTATATCTATCTATCTATCTATCTATCTATCTATCTATCTTTATTCTATTCTATCTATCTATCTTTCAGTTCTGTTCATATCTATCTATCTCATCTATTCTATCTATCTATCTATCTATCTATCTATCTATCTATCTATCTATCTAATTTCATTCTGTTCATATCTATCTATCTATCTCAGTCTGTTCATATCTATCTATCTATCTATCTATCTATCTATCTGTCTATCTGTCTATCTATCTATCTATCTATCTATCTATCTGAGTTTTGTTCATATCTATCTATCTATCTATCTATCTATCTATCTATCTATCTATCTATCTATCTATCTCAGTCTGTTCATATCTATCTATCTATCTATCTATCTATCTATCAACCTTTTTTTATAATCATATCACCCGAAGCAAGGCATTTTGCTGCCACTGTTTTGCATGGAGTTAAATAGGAGGACCCGGACTTAAGGTATTCTTGTTATCTTTTATATTAATAAATTTCTATTTTAACATGCAAAATGTATATTTTTATTCTTGCAGTATTCCACACAAATCCAACATTCCAACCTGATGAGAACTAATAAAATCCTAAGCTGTAGGAAGTATGGTGATGTATAACAAGGCCGAATTAATAAACATTAACCATCTCCCTACGACTTTTCTGGTGACCCCTGGTGTCTGAAAAAGAACACGCGACGGAAGAATCGCTTCTTCACGAGTGAACCCCGACGTCCAAGGAACACGCACCATACTTCTACATATAAACGTGCCTATATTTTGGAAATATGGAAGTCTTTATACGACATTAACAGAAAATAATAGCGGTAACTATAATAATTTTTTTTGTATAATCATATCACCCGAAGCAAGGCATTTTATTGCCACTGTTTTGCAGGGGGTTACATAGAAGGAAAGTTATGAGAAAGAGTGACAGATTATAGAGGGTGTCAGGAAGTGGGTAAGAGAAGGATGAGAATACTATCTACTTATCTGGGTCTTTCCATATCTCTCTCTCTCTCGGTTTTTTTTTATATCTATCTATCTATCTATCTATCTATCTATCTATCTATCTATCTATCTATCTATCAACCTTTTTTTATAATCATATCACCCGAAACAAGGCATGTTACTGCCACTGTTTTGCATGGAGGAAAGTTAAGAGAAAGAGTGACAGGTTATGGAGGGTGTCAGGAAATGGGTAAGAAAAGGATGAGAATACTATCTATTTATCTGGGTCTTTCCATATCTATCTATCTATCTATCTATCTATCTATTTATTTATTTATCTATTTTTTTCTTTTTTTATAATCATATCACCCGAAGCAAGGCATTTTACTGCCACTGTTTTGAACGGGGTTACATAGGAGGAAAGTTTTGAGAAAGAGTGACAGGTTATAGAGGGTGTCAGGAAGTGGGTAAGAGAAGTGAGAATGCTGATGAGAGTGAAGTGGACGGAGAAAGGAGCATGAGAGAGAGGATGCAAGAAATTCTTGAAGATTGTAGCTGTCGAGGAAGCGAGTAAATGGAAGGGAGTTCCACAGGCGGGAAGTGCAAGAAAAGAAGCTGATGGATTATTGGTCATTCCTTATTATTATAAGCGACTCCGTAAGCCAAAGCACTGAAAATTTAGTAAAATGTTTGAATGCTTAAAATATTTTCAATTTTTGAAAGTTTCTGCGGAGTTAAAAAATATTTTAAAATAAATGCTTATGTTGTATTTTTCATGTAATTTTAATACATCTATTTGCACTTAGATAAATTTACCAAACATCAGCCTGCCGTTAGATATATCAACACTTCATAAAACGTACACCTCCGTGTTAAAAAAAAACGATTTTGAGCGAAATTTTAAATTGAATGTAAGTAAAATTTGTAATAATTCAAATTAATTAAACATTAATTCAATTAATCTTTCTTAAGTAAAGTTTTCGAAAAGTATATTTTATTTTGAAATATCTTTGGTAAAAGCGTTGAGTTTTCAGATGTGCAAATATGGCCGTTTTTTACTACTAATAAAAAAAGATAATTTCAATCAAGTTAAATACAGTTTAAAATACAGTAAAATATTTTGTTCATAGGAAAATTAAATTTAATCTATTAACTTGGAATTAAAAATAAAATAAAACTTCAAGATTTTTCCCTTTTAAAAGTTTATTTTATACCTAAGATACCGCTTCCTTTAGTTTTATGAATATAATATAAGAAAGTATGGTTTCCGGTTTTCTCTTTTCCAATCTTTTCACTCTTTTTTTTTATCCTATTTTATTTTTTTCAATTGGAGTAGATAGACTAAACTATCGCCCCGGTTCACACTCCACCCACGTCTATTGAACAGGTGAAGAGGCTCATCCCTTGTTTCCTGTTTAGGATGTGGTTTCCGGTTTTTCACTCTTACGTAGCCCCCTGCGCATCGGTGGCGTTTTCCCCTAGCTTGGGGTGATACGATCAATATATATATATATATATATACATATATATATATATATATATATATATATATATACTTTCTTATATTATATACAGAAAACTTGGACGTGCCTTGTGGTGCAGTATATCGGCTTGGAACGACAAATCGAGGTGTCGAGTTCGAATTCCATTTGAATTCTTTGCTTTCACTTCCCACAAATACCTTTGGAAATAAATTAATCCCTCTCGTCCCTCCAGTTATGGGTTAAATAACAGAACAGATTGGGGTATGTAGCCTTGGCTGGCAACCAGTCTACCGCAGAAAATAATGGCAACCTATAGCGGGATAATCTTCTGCCCAGTCATCATGTTTCTTTCGAGACATGATCGTCCAAAGCGTCTATCACGTATGGAAGTTAAAAATATATATATTAAAAAATTTGAAAATGCAAACGGAGTTTTTAATAATATTTATTAAGAGTAACGTCAAATGTGTCACTGATCTTTGACTTTCAAATTTAAACTGAGATGGAGTGAGGTGGGGCTTTTCCATGATTAGTTTCGTATTTGACTAAAGTTGAAGAACTCTTTCTGTTTAATGCAGAAAAAATGTCTCTCCAGTTGCTATATGCTCAAAATGAAATCTGATTGGTCGGTTATGATCACGTGATCAGCCATAGAAATATTTACGCAAAAAACGCGATAATTCTTCGGACTGTTGTCCTCGTCTCTGCGTTGGCATATTTACGTTTCAGCCGTTGTACGCTCCGACATTCCTCAGGTGACTGGAATTTCTGGATGGTTTAGTTCATCTTTTAACATAAATCTCTAATTTCTGTTCACCACTGCTGTAGTTAGATATTGAACCCAAAACCCTTTCGGTTACCGGAACTAACGAACACTTTTCCCACTGAACCATGTGTTCTTGAAACCGAAAATGGCAACAAAACGAAGACAATAATCAGATAAAAAGTAAATAGTATAAATAATTAAAATACCTCATCTCAAAAATATAAATAGATTCTTTTAAGGTGAATATGACAACAAAGATGAGGACAACAGTCCAAACAATGTAAATAGTGTAAATAATTACAATACCTCATCTCAAAAATATAAATAGATTCTTTTAAGGTGAATATGACAACAAAGATGAGGACAACAGTCCAAACAATGTAAATAGTGTAAATAATTACAATACCTCATCTCAGAAATATAGACAGATATTGAAGGTGAATATGGCAACAAGGATGAGGACAACAGTCCAAACAATGTAAATAGTGTAAATAATTACAATACCTCATCTCAAAAATATAAATAGATTCTTTTAAGGTGAATATGACAACAAAGATGAGGACAACAGTCCAAACAATGTAAATAGTGTAAATAATTACAATACCTCATCTCAGAAATATAGGCAGATTTTGAAGGTGAATATGGCAACAAAGATGAGGACAACAGTCCAAACAATGTAAATAGTGTAAATAATTACAATACCTCATCTCAGAAATATAGACAGATATTGAAGGTGAATATGGCAACAAGGATGAGGACAACAGTCCAAACAATGTAAATAGTGTAAATAATTACAATACCTCATCTCAAAAATATAAATAGATTCTTTTAAGGTGAATATGACAACAAAGATGAGGACAACAGTCCAAACAATGTAAATAGTGCAAATAATTACAATACCTCATCTCAGAAATATAGACAGATTTTGAAGGTGAATATGGCAACAAAGATGAGGACAACAGTCCAAACAATGTAAATAGTGTAAATAATTACAATACCTCATCTCAGAAATATAGACAGATATTGAAGGTGAATATGGCAACAAAGATGAGGACAACAGTCCGAACAATGTAAATAGTGTAAATAATTACAATACCTCATCTCAGAAATATAGACAGATATTGAAGGTGAATATGGCAAAAAAAATAAGGACAACAGTCCGAACAATGTAAATAGTGTAAATAAATACAATACCTAATCTCTGAAATATAGACACATTTTATTTATATCAATATCTTGTTACATGTAAAATACCATGGTGTGCTGAAATGTCCTCAGACTGACTGTAAAGCAGTTATGTTGCAACAGTGCCATCTTCCATGTATTAATTTCTTGTTAATAAATTTTCTTTTTCCTTTTCAAATAAAATGACATCTGATTGTTCCAGAAAGATTTCATATGTAATCAGTAACAACTTTACTAAGAAATCTACAAATTTGGCATTTTGGTATTTTCAAGTATCTACGAAAAATGGTTTAGCCCCAACGAGGATATTCATAATGGTTGTTACATTAGGATATGACATTCCAACTTTATTAACAACTTTATAAATTTATTAAGTCCTTGGGCCTTCACTATCGCAAATGACCTTCATTGAATCCATAGCTGCTACTATTTTAATGTCGGGTTAGAAATTTTTTTCTCGTCAGATTCAATTTTTCACCTTTGCACATCTACCATTTGTCTGTGCACTGAATACTGCTGCCATATCTGGTAGGGTGCTCCTGCTATTCATCTCGAGGTTCTCGTCAGAATCCATCTTGCACATATACAAATCTACCATTCGTCCGCGCATTGAATACTGCTGCCATATCTGGTCGGGTGCTTCTGCTATTCATCTCGAGGTTCTCGTCAGAATCCATCTTGCACATATACAAATCTACCATTGGTCCGCGCATTGAATACTGCTGCCATATCTGGTCGGGTGCTTCTGCTTTTCATCTCGAGGTTCTCGTCAGAATCCATCTTGCACATATACAAATCTACCATTCGTCCGCGCATTGAATACTGTTGCCATATCTGGTCGGGTGCTTCTGCTATTCATCTTGAGGTTCTCGTCAGAATCCATCTTGCACATATACAAATCTACCATTCGTCCGCGCATTGAATACTGCTGCCATATCTGGTCGGGTGCTTCTGCTATTCATCTCGTGGTTCTCGTCAGAATCCATCTTGCACATATACAAATCTACCATTCGTCCGCGCATTGAATACTGTTGCCATATCTGGTCGCGTGCTTCTGCTATTCATCTCGAGGTTCTCGTCAGAATCCATCTTGCACATATACAAATCTACCATTCGTCCGCGCATTGAATACTGCTGCCATATCTGGTCGGGTGCTTCTGCTTTTCATCTCGAGGTTCTCGTCAGAATCCATCTTGCACATATACAAATCTACCATTCGTCCGCGCATTGAATACTGCTGCCATATCTGGTCGGGTGATCCTGCTATTCATCTCGAGGTTCTCGTCAGAATCCATCTTGCACATATACAAATCTACCATTCGTCCGCGCATTGAATACTGCTGCCATATCTGGTCGGGTGCTTCTGCTATTCATCTTGAGGTTCCCGACAAAATCCATAGAAGTATCTGCAATGTAATCGGTCCTAACTTGGCATCTGGACTTCAGGCACTTTCTCGCCGACGAGATGTGGCTTCCCCTTTTTCTGGTTCCCTGACCAAGTGCTACTAGATTGGCATCAAGGTCCTACCATTTTATCGTCAAAATAGTTAAATATAACCGCCTCTTCTTCTATGATAGTTTCTTTACTCGCACTTTCTGTCTGCGGACATCACTTCTATTTACTTGTTTCCCTGATAGCTGAAATCTCCAAAAATTTCCAACTTTTATCGTCTTGAATCCCATTCATCTCTTACCTTTTTTCTTTTTTAAAAATCCTCTGTGTCTTTTTTCCTCCCACTCTGACCCCCTGCGCACTAGTGGCAATTCTGCCTTGCTTGGGGTGAAATCATTATAACTTTTTTTTAAAATCAGTGCAAAAGTTGACATCTGAATTTTTGGGACAGATGGAAAAATCTTGAAGATGACCCAATGTTTGAATGTCATGTGAGTGCCATCCCCAGGGCAAACAATGATCGTGTTCACCACATGGGGATGAATGACTGTCAATTGATTATAAATCAAATAGCCAATGCGATTAAGATGTCCCGTGACATTGAGTTGAGAATATTATGCCCAATGAATCGGCCTGATGAAGGTTTTCTCCTCGGTTGGTGACATGTCTCATGACACCTGATCAAAAGTGCATCAGGTTTGTCACACTAGGAAAAAAACATCAGACATTGTTTGAGGCAGATCCAACTGGTGTCCTTAAACGTTAAGAATAATCAAGAATCACAGGTAACGAACAGGTAACGACCTCAGTAGATACACAAAGATAGAAAAAGGCGTAAGACAAGGATGTGTCTTTTCACCGGATTTGTTCAACCTATACAGCGAGAATATTTTGAGAACCCTAGATGACACACCAGGATTTGTTATTGGAGGCCACAACCTGAACAACATAAGATACGCGGACGATACAGTACTGATTGCGGACACGGAAAGGAAACTGCAAGATCTCATACAGAAAGTAGCAGTGGAGAGTGACAAGAAGGGACTACAAATAAACTTTAAGAAAACTGAGTGCATGGTCATCAGCAAAAGATACAACCCAAAATGCCAAATACAGGTGGGGGATAACAGAATCAAACAAGTCCAAGAATTTAAGTACCTAGGAAGTGTTCTAACAGGAGATGGAAAGTGCGACACGGACATCCGAAGGCGAATTGGCATGGCAAAGGACGCGTTCCAGAAGATGAGCAAAATACTAATACACAGGAAAATCTCAATAGAAACGAAGAAAAGAGTGCTAGACTGCTACGTGATGTCAGTTCTTCAATACGGCTGTGAATGCTGGACAATATCATCGAAAATGAGGAAAAAAACTGGAAGCGGCCGAAATGTGGTTCTACAGAAGGATGCTACGGATATCGTGCACTGAGCATACAAGCAACGATGAGGTATTGGAAAGAATGGCAACAAAAAGGAAATTGATGCTGAGCATCAGGAAGAGACAACTGAAGTTCCTGGGACATGCAATGAGGAAGGAGAGCCTGGAGAACCTGATACTGACTGGACAGATAGAAGGAAGGAGAGACAGAGGAAGGCAGCGGATAACATATTTGCTGGGTCTGATCAGGTGGATGACGGAACGGGGGTTGCCAGGAGCAACAGGAGCAAACATACTAAAAGCCACAAGGGATAGGGAGACGTGGAGATCCATGATCGCCTACGTCCTGAAGGGACAGGGCACATAGAAGAAAGAAGAACCTGGGATGAGTTTTTGTTCATCACTTTAAGACAAAGAGACACTCTATGCATTGTATACTCACCTCCTCACCTGCTACAAAGAAGACCAAGGTTGTTTCATTTAAATAAAGAAAAGGTGATGAACTGTCTATTTTGGGTGATGCAAAAGATATTGTCTTTATTGGCTATCTTTAAAAGAGCCACGCTATCAATGGAGAGTGCTGGTCAATTCATCGAGATAGTTACGAATGCATAGGAAAACGGACTAAAGTGGATTTGTTTCATCTTGACAATGCATCAGCACACAAGACGCTGATGTGCGTGTCTGTGGCTTTGAGCTGATTAATAACTTTCCCTATCCTCCTGATTTGATTACCATTTGTTCCCCAACATAAAAAAAACCCTTGGCAAGGAAAGAGTATCGCAGTGATGATGATGTCATATATGCTGTAGGCGACTTTTTGAACCAACGGGATAAAGCTTTTTTTCTGAAGAGTCAAATGTCAGTTTACTTGAAAAGAAAATTACTTGAAAATTTGAAGTTATTAAATACAAGATTTACCATCTCAAGCATCAATCCTTCCTCGTCAGTCTAGTAAACAAATGTAAACAAAAACAATTTAATTACAAAGTTTTTACAAAATCAGTTACGAAATGGATTAAGACACGTCAGATGTTCTTACATGTCCTTACATGTCCTCTAAAGAACCCTTTGTTCTTGATCAATCTAAATTCATAAATAATTACATTGGATATAGTACGACTCGTTTAACAAGACGATTCATGTAACATCTCTTTGACCAAAACTCGATTAGTTTACATGTAAACATAACTTCAGCCCACCTTCGTATCTGGAAAGAAACAATATAATTATTTAAGAGTTTAAATTAATACATGCAGGTTTCACAACTCTAGCATCCCTCCTTCATAGTCAGCCTATAAAATTTTGTTGTGGGATCTCCCCTTTTTATAAGATAATGGTCTCGACTTGAGTTTACATATACTCCTGCCATAGTGAGATACGGCAGAAGAGTAGAGATCCGTTAGAGTACCGGAACTGATCCGTATGTTACCGAGCGATACCGAAGTTACCCGAGAATACCGCGTCCATAGTCATAGTAGCTCTGAGCTCCACTCAGCCAGAATAGTATTACACAGATATATTATTCCAGCACGGCTTCACTTCAAAGACTTGTTTATTACTGGACGCTCGTAGCCTAGGGGTAGAATCGCCGACTGACGCCAATTCGGTTGGGTTTCAATCCTGGGTTAGGAAGCTACCAGAGTCTAAGCCGTACTGATGAGCTGTAATACAGCGAAACAGATCTGTCTGCGGATGACTAGTATTTACGCTCTCACACCCTGATTGAGCACTCTGGAAGAGTGGGAGACTTTGTAAACAGTAGCTACTCCGGCATTTACGCACCGCTCATTCGATAATGAATTGGAGCACTCTAGCTATTGGGCGTGTTTATACGCGCTAAAAAGCCTGCCTTCTTCTACTGGAAGCTCGTGGCCTAGGGGTAGAATCGCCGACTGACGCCAATTCGGTCGGGTTTCAATCCTGGGTTAGAAAGCGACCGGAGTCTAAGCCGTACTGATGAGCTGTAATACAGCGAAACAGATCTGTCTGCTGATGACTATAGTGTATATATATATATATTCATTACTAATCGTATTCCTGGATTACTAACCTACGTTCCAGTTTGTATATTTACGTTTAATATAACCTATTTTTCTATCTCAAATATCTGTTTTGTTGTTCATTATTTTATGTGGTTCCTCACCCGGAATCCACAACAATAATAATGGCTGACAATGTTTCATCGAAGAAATAATGAAGATGAAAGTAAATATTAGTATATATATATATATATATATATATATATATATATATATATATATATATATATATATATATCCGAGTGAGTATAAATATCTTTTTTTTAAAAAAGAACCCTATAAAATAAAAAATATTCTATACCGAAAAAATCTAAATTGGAAAGAAAAAACACCCCACCCCTATCACGTCTATGAAAACCTAGACACAGGATCAAAGTAAATACATGAATTAGGTCCACTAACAGCAGACATCAACCAATTAAACGATAGCCAACCATGAAAAATGACCACTCAACAGTGCCCTCTTAGAAATCCTAATCAAAAGATATACCCAACCGATAAAAAAATAAAAAATACATTCCAACAGATAATACCATTAATCAACAATTTCACACTTACACACCAAATTCCTCAAAAGTCAAAACGAGACATTCACTTAATTGCCAAAAATCCCAACCAACCCCCACGACAACAACGAACCAAATATAGACAGAGAATGATTCCAAAACTTTATTTTCCCCGAAGAGGTGTTTAAATCCAAACATTGAAACAACCATATGATTGTAGGGAAGAGGACATATATAGAAGAAATTATGGACATGTTCTAAAACATAATTTATAATATATATATATATATATATATATATATATATATATATAATTGTTGTGGGATGTCCCCTTTTTTCTATGAGAATGGACTCGAATTGAGTATTTTTTTTTTTTAATCATTTCACCCCGAGCAAGGCAGAAACGCCACTGATGTGCAGGGGGTTACATAAATGTAGAAAGATTAATTAGAAAAGAGTGAGGAGTACAAGCTAGTTAGAAAGGAACAATAGAAAGCTGAGAAAGCAGGTGCAATGACAGATACATGGGCGGAGAGAACGTGAAGATTATACAGGGGAGGGGAGAGAGCTAGAGTCCAGTGGTTAGTAGGTGAGTATTAACTTTGCTTTTAAATTTCTGGAGGTCGTAGCCGTCAGGAAAGCAAGAATACGGGAGTGAGTTCCACAGGCGGGAAGTGCGAGAGAGGAAGCTGCAGGAGTAGAATTGTCGTCTGCATTTGGCTAACCTGACTGTGAATGGGTGGGACCCAGTTGCCAGTCTGGTTGCACGGGTAAACACCTGTTGAGGAGGCATCAGTGACTTAAGCTCATCCGAGCAGAAGCCATGAAAGTATTTATAGAAGAGACAGAGGGAGGCCACATTTCGACGATGGGAAAGTGGCTGCAGACGAGTCGCCAGATCAGTGCATATACACCTGCTATAATGAGATTCAACTGCCATTGAGAACAGAGAGAATACCACGTCCATAGTTATAGTAGCTCTGAAGCTCCACTCAGCCAGAATAGTATTACCCGGACATACTAATTCCAGCACGACTTCACTTCAAAGACTTGTATATATATATATATATATATATATATATATATATATATATATATATATATATATTCCTTACTAATCGTGTTTCTGGATTACTAACCTGCGTTCCAGTTATTATTCTTTACGTTTAATATAACCTGTTTTCATATCTTAAATATCTACTTTGTTGTGCATTAATTGGTGTGGTTCCTCGCCCGGAATCCACAACAGTTTTCATCTCAACTTCGTAGCTTCATGGTTGTGTATAAATAGACGATTTTTCACGTCAGACTTGTTCAAATACCAAGTTTTACAGGAATTTCCGGTACTTTTTGGAGTTTGGGATTTCAGTCAGTCAGTTAAATGTCATACGTGATACACGCTTGGGTGATCATGTCTCGAAAGAGACATGACTGACTGGGCAGAAGATTATCCCTCAGTAGGTTGCCATTGCTTTCTGCGGTGGACTGGTTGTCGACCAAGGCTATAGAACCCAACATGTCCTGTTATTTGACTCATAATTAGAGGGGAAAGAGATGTATTATATTATTAAGTAGTAATTAGTGGGGGATCAGTTTATAAATTCATAACATTAAAATCTGATCCCCCACTTTATGCCCAGTAGAAGCCTTAATGATGTTTTCAACTATTATATTCAGTCAGTTAAGTGCCATACGTAATACAAGCTTTGGGCGATCATGTCTCGAAAGAGACATGACTGACTGGGCAGTCCGCAGTAGTTTACCATTACTTTCTGCGATAGATTGGTTGCCAGCCAAGGCTATAGAACCTAATTTATCCTATTATTTGACTCATAGCTAGAGGGGAAAGAGATGTATTATATTATTAAGTAATAATTAGTTGGGGATCAGTTTATTACTTCATAACTATATAAAAATGGTCCATCCCCCACTTTATACCCAGTAAAAGCCTTAATCATGTTTCCAACTATTATATTCAGTCAGTCAGTTAAGTGCCATACGTGATACACGCTTTGGGCGATCATGTCTCGAAAGAGACATGGCTGACTGGGCAGAAGGTTATCCTGCAGTAGGTTGCCATTGCTTCTGCGGTAGACAGGTAGCCGGCCAAGGCTATAGAACCCAATCTGTTCCAGTTATTTAAACCACAAGGAAGGATTTGACGGATTAATACCTTTCCCAAGGGTATTTGCGTGTAAGTGAATGCAACGTATTCAACTGGAATTCGAACTCGGCTCCCCGAGTTGTCGTTCCGAGCCGATATCCACTGCACCACAACGCCCGTCGTCGTAGCATGTCCTTTTAAAGCGTTGACAATCATGATAATTTCCTGTCCTTTGTGTTTTCGCTATCCTTCCTAAATCATGTGGACAAGCTCGTTAGTTAGGTGATGTCCTGTATTCTATTGTCCGCCCCTTGCCTTCAATAGGCCCTGTGAGTGTCAATTTCTCCAGGCACTGTTTCCTTATTATGAGCTCTGAAATTCTCAACTGACTCTTTCTGGTGTTAAGTATTACTTCTATTTTCTCTAAATCCACACCGTTGTTAAAGTGTTCATATTCTCAGCATCCTTCTGTAGAACAACTTTTTTGTTTTTTCAAGTATTTTCGTCATCCGTGAGAAAATTGCTCCACACTCAGTAATATACAGGCGAATCGATTGCCTTACATATTCGTAAATTTCCCCAGGATCGATATTGTCTTTATTAACACACACACACACACACACACACACACACACACACACACACACACACACACACACACACAGAGACAGGTTAGCGATTTGAAAAAAGCCAACGTAGTCTACAAATTCAAGTGCGCTTTGGGAGATTGTATCTCCAACGGATTAAACAATATTTATGTTTGTCACACTACAAACTCGCTCTCACGACGCTTGACACTACATTTAAACGACAATTCCAATATCATTAGACATCTAAAATAACATACCAGGCCACATACACAATTCTGTAAAATCCTCGTCGAAAGCACAACCATACTTAAACACGAAAACAATAAACAAAAACTAAAAATACTCGAAGCCATAAACATAAAACAGTTGCAACCTAACGTGAACAAAATTAACTACGAAACCTCCACAAACATTCTCAAATGCCTATAATTGATAACAGAAGCGACTAGTTATCACAATGGCTTTCCATGCTTAATATTTCTCACCCCCACACTTGTGTGGTCATGTGAGACGCCACAAGCGTAGTGCGATTTTCGCTTCCAGCATGCACGCACGTGTTCGCTAATCCTCCACACAAACCAAATAGACGACTACTACTATCGTTGGTCCGCGAACTGCTTATTACAACCAACATAATTGTCATCTTTGATAATGGCTGATGTAAGCCGAGAGCTCAGAAAGGATTACATAAAAACATGTATCAATATTGTGATTTTCTTTCCACTTTCAACGATAATGCTATTAAGCTTATCAGCTTAAATTTACATACAATAATTTGACAAAACTTATATCTCTATCGTTTAGCACAACTTATATCTCTATCGTTTAGCACAACTTCTTTGAAAGAAAAGATGTTGCCAAAATATATATATACTTTATTCAAATATAAAAGATGTTGCCAAAATATATATATACTTTATTCAAATATATATATATATATATATATATATATTTGAATAAAGTATATATATATTTTGGTAACATCTTTTCTTTCAAAGAAGTTGTGCTAAACGATAGAGACAAGATAGTCTTATATATTTTCTTTTGAATTTTTTCATATTTTTTTTATTAGGCTTTTTATTCCCGAATTATATTTGTATAAAAATTGTCCAAAGGTTGTCCTAGTACTTACGAACGCCATCGTTCATCCTCAGGGATTATATTACAGTTTAAAAATCAAATATTGCCTTGGAGCAGGAAAAGTGTTACAACATTTTAAAAATAACATTATAAACGTTATGAATTTTTTTTTAAGTTCAAAGGCAGTTATAATGTAAACAACAAGCACACGTGAAGATATGGGCTCACGTAGATGCGTGAATTATATGAAATATTTGGTTGTTAAAGATTTTAAAAGACGTAAAAATACGTTAGAGAATTTGAACTTCGAAGGAACTAATTATGTAAATTATCAAATTACTCAGAGGCAAAGATTTATTTACCTTTCATTATATTTCAAATAAACCCTCTAAACACAACTAAATACACGTCCAGAAACTTGGTAAGCTGTGCGATTGATAAGAGGTTTTTTTACTTGTGATATGTAGTGCCTCTAAAATTTTTAGGCGTTTAATTTCATAAGGCTAGTAGCAGTATAGCCCGGTATTGCTCGGGTGTAATGAAAGCTTTAAAACTAATATATGGTCCTGTAGTTCAGGCTCTTTGGACGTTGACACAAAAGACTAAAAAGCAACAGTTGTTTCCAGTTAAAGCGAAACCGTAGACTGAAAGAAAAATAAATGGATGTAAGTCAAATTTTGATTTCCAGGTATTGATACCAAATAAGTATTTTTCGTCGTAAACTGAATGTTGAAGGCTAAATAAGTCCTCTGAGTAAATGGTATCATGGCTGAGACTAAGAACTACAATTATACCTACTTAGAGCCAAACCCGAAGCAAAAACTAAAATAAAAGGGCTGAAAAAAATACAGACCTACAGGCAGATAAACAAACATATACACAAACATCTTGCCTTTTATATATATATATATTATCGATTTTCTGCACTATTGTAAGAACTGCAACCTTGGAACTTCTGTATATCGTTTCTTATGTCTTTGTTTATGAGTTTAACAAATTTGATAAAAATCGGACCACTCTTTCTATAACCCAATTTTTTCGATTAATCGATTTTCGATATTTATCTGGGGTACCTCGACACAAAACCTAGCTAAAAACACTCGCAGACGCTTATAGTACAACTGTGTAAATTTTCAAGAAAATCGGTTCAGCCGTTTTCGAGTCTATAGGTAATGGACACACACACACACACACACACACAGACAAAGTTCCATTTATAAATAAGTTTAGATAATACGCCGATGGATTTATAATTGCTGCCGCATCTAATCTGATTTTCTATATATGTTTTTTTTTCTTTTTGGTTAGTCCTGTATAAATCCCCGGAGCCTCTGGAGGTATAAGGATACGTTATGGGTAGTTCATAAGGACAGGACGGGAAAATAACGGCTAACTCTAGAGAGTCTGTTCTATAAGGTAGTGGTTTGCGAAAAAAAAAAAAATGTTGGAATAGAGCTTACTTCTCACCGGTGGAATACGGAGGAGGTGTGGGTAGTTTAGTGGCTAATGTGGAACCAGGAGTACTTTCAATGTTAGAGCACTGACAGACTCACACCATCCTGCCTATGGAAGAGAGGTTGGGGTCTGAAAAACAATCCCTCTAGACGTGGGAACAGAACTCTATTTTCAGTAAGATCTTCGTATTTAGAGAGTCTTACTAAAATAGGTGCCATACGTGATACACGATTGTGCGTTCATGTCTTTTTTTATAATCGTATCGCCCCAAACAAGGCATTATGCTACCACTGTTGTGCAGGGGGTAACATTGGAGGAAAGTTATGAGAAGGAGTGACAGAATACAGGGGCTGTCAGGAAGCGGGTAGGAGAGGGGTGAGAATACTGCAGAAATGAAATGAGAGCATGAGAGAGAGAGGATGCAAGTTAATGAGATAAGAGATGACTATTGAATATACATTTAAATTCTTGGAGATTGTAGCCGTCGGGCTATCTATCTATCTATCTATCTATCTATCTATCTATCTATCTATCTATCTAAGTCTGTTCTATCTATCTATCTATCTATCTATCTATCTATCTATCTATCTATCTATCTATCTATCTCATTCTGTTCATATCTATCTATCTATCTATCTATCTATCTATCTAAGTCTGTTCATATCTATCTATCTATCTATCTATCTATCTATCTCATTCTGTTCTATATCTATCTATCTATCTATCTATCTATCTATCTATCTAAGTCTGTTATATCTATCTATCTATCTATCTATCTATCTATCTATCTATCTATCTATCTATCTATCTAAGTCTGTTCATATCTATCTATCTATCTATCTATCTATCTATCTATCTCATTCTGTTCATATCTATCTATCTATCTATCTATCTATCTATCTATCTATCTATCTATCTCAGTCTGTTCATATCTATCTATCTATCTATCTATCTATCTATCTATCTATCTATCTATCTATCTATCTATTCTGTTCATATCTATCTATCTATCTATCTATCTATCTATCTATCTATCTCATTCTCTTCATATCTCTCTATCTATCTATCTCTCTATCTATCTATCTATCTATCTAAGTTTGATTCTATCTATCTATCTATCTATCTATCTATCTATCTATCTATCTATCTATCTCATTCTGTTCATATCTATCTATCTATCTATCTATCTATCTATCTATCTATCTATCTATCTATCTCATTCTGTTCATATCTATCTATCTATCTATCTATCTATCTATCTGGGTTTTCTTTTATAATCGTGTCGCCCCAAACAAGGCATTTTACTGCCACTGTTGTGTCGGGGGTTACATAGGAGGAAAGTTATGAGAAAGAGTAACAGGTTATAGGGGGTGTCAGGAAGTGGGTAAGAGAAGGATGAGAGTGGAGTGGACGGAGAAAAGAACATGAGAGAGAGAGGATGTAGGTTAGTGAGATAGGAGATGACTATTGACTTTACATTTAAATTCTTAGAAATTGTAGCTGTCGGGAAAGCAAGTAAATGGAAAGGAATTCCACAGGCAGGAAGTGCGAGAAAAGAAGCTGATGGAGTAGAATTTTCATTTACATTTTATAGGTTTCACAGTAGAAGGGTGGGACCTATTTGCTAACCTTGTGGCTCGAGTAGATTCATATATAGAGGGCACTAATGAAAGAGACATGACTGATCGGACAGAAGATTTTCCTGTAGTAGGTTGCCATTACGTTCTTCAGTAAGCTGGTAGCCAACCAAGGCTATAGAACCCAATATGTACTGCTATTTAACCCATAACTGGAGAATAAAGAGATGGATTAATAGATTTTTCAAGGTTATTTCCGTAAAGAAATGTACTGAATTCAACTAGAATTCAAACTCGGCTCTCTGATAAAATACATCGTCGTTGCATATACGTTGCATATACACATATGTGTATTTTCTATAAAATTTTCATTCACAGTATTACATTATTCGGACTATTGTCCTCAACTTTGTTGCCATTTGTTCGATATTTCGGCCGTTTTACGCTCCGGCCATCTTCAGGTGCTAGGAATTTCGAACCGAACCCTTTATTACAATCACTATTATATCATTTTCATTCCTTGCGTAGTAGTAAATGCTTCAATTGGAAGTCATGACTTATCTCCCTCTAACCTTGCAAGTTACTTGTTCACCACTGCTGTAGCTTGGTATTGAACTCACAACTATTTGAGTCAAGTCACAGGAATTAACCAACGTCTATATCCACTGGGCCATCTGTCCTTAAAAAAGGGTTCGGTTCGAAATTCCTAGCACCTGAAAAAGGCCGGAGTGTACAATGGCCGAAACGTCATACAATTGGCAACAAAGATGAGGACAATAGTCTGAATAATGTAAATACTGTAAATACTACCTCATCTCAGAAATATAGACCAATAGAATGATCTACTATTAAACGTAGTACAAATGGCAACAAAGATGAGGACAATAGTCCGAATAATGTAAATACTGTAAATACTACCTCATCTCAGAAATATAGAAAAATACTAAATATTTTCATGCTAATTACTCTAGTGAGCTCTCATCATTAATACCGTGATGATTTTTATTCCTGGCGTAACATAATCTTCCTTCCTTTATTTTTATCGCTTTATTTATTCTGGATTCACTTATTCACTTATCACCCAATGAGAATCGAACACGCAACATTGAGTAACTTCTCAATCTCGCTTGCTCAACACTATTTGTTGACGAGACACTCCTTCCTAAATATCTCTCTGTAATTTAGAAACGGACTTGGTAAAAATCCTTCTCTGTTGACCAACAGCACTAGTTACCGTTGTTACAGTTCAGATAAATTTTAGATACGCCCTGATTAACTCAGCAAATATTATCTAAAGAATGACAGGAAACAATTTTCAAAGATTAACTATTTTTCATATCAGACTCTTAAAAACATCTTCGAAAAACGTTTAGGTTGGCTCGAAATTTTTTTGTTTGTTTAGTGACATATCAACATCTATACGTTATATGATATCGAAATCTAAATATTTTATATGCAAATGTTATTTTCTTTGTTATTTTTTTAGATAGAAATGATTTTCACGAAACAATTCTTCCTAATTAATCCATATTTGGGGCTGTGAAGAGAAGCGATGAATTGATACCTTTAGCATAGGGTATTTGAGCAAAAATGAATTAAACGATCTCGACTGGAATTGGAACTTCCCAATCTTTATCCATTACAACACCCGCACATCTAAGCTTACGGTGCGTGGTTTCCCATATTGATCAGGCTCTGCGTTGCTTAACTTGGTGTTCGTACATCAAAGAGATGTGGCATTTTTAGCAGTGAATTTTAGGAAAGTATATGACAAAGTGACAAAAGTTTTTCACGTGACACGTTGTGTTCTTTAGGATTTCTTTGGGCAAATGTGATAGTTACAGTAACGTGATTATATTATGATACCCCTTATTGAAGGATAAGGGATACATAAATTTTTATTTATTTATTTCCTCATAAATTTTCCTAAAATCATTCTGATATACATACAGTACTTTGCAAAAGTATTAAGACAAGAACTATTTTATCTTTTATGAGGCATCAAAATAAAGTTTAAAATCACCCCTGTCCTAACACTTTTGCACACTACCGGTAGTGTGCAAAAGTATTAGGACAGGGGTGATTTTCCTAAAAACCTCACTGAAATTCAAATACAGGGTGAAAAGCCAAGTAAATTGCTAATAAATATTGATTATTTAAAACCAGGTGTAAAAGAAATGTATTAAAAAGAAGTTATATTTAACTTTTCCTATTTTCTATTAAACAAGTTATTTTGAAACTACTCATTATTCTATTATCCTTGGATATGACTGACTTTTTTCTAATTCCCCCCTCTCGAATTGATAAATCTAATGTTACTTTGCAAGACATACTTTGGGAACAAATACAAGCTGCTTGGCAGGAGATACCATCAGATACATTGAAGAAGCTTGTGATGTCAATGCCTGACAGAATGAAGGCTGTGATCAAAGCAAAAGGCTATTATACTAAATATTAAATTTATTTTGTAACAAGTATGTTTTTCGTGTTAAAGCATTTGTTGAGTAAATCAAATAAAATGACTTTAATTAAATTGTTTATTTTCTATCAATATGCTTCGTCAAAGATAAAATAGTTCTAATAATTTTGCACAGTATTGTATGCATATATATATATATATATTTATATGAACTAATTTATAAATAGAACTTTGTGTGTGTGTGTGTGTGTGTGTGTGTGTCCGTTACCTATAGACTCCAGAACAGCTGAACCGATTTTGTTGACAATTTACACAGTTGTACTATAAGCGTCTGCGAGTGTTCTTAGCTAGGTTTTGTGTCGAGGTACCTCCGATAAATACCGATAAACGATAATCGAAAAATCGTGTTATAGAAGGAGTGGTCCGATTTTAATCAAATTTGATACACTCATAGACAAAGACATAAGAAACGATATTCAGAAGTTTCAAGGTTGCAGTTCTTACAATAGTTTAAAAAAATCGATAATATATATATATATATATATATATATATATATATATATATATATAAAGCAAGATGTTTGTGTGTGTGTCTGTTTATCTGCCTGTATGTCTGTATTTTTTCAGCCCATTTATTTTAGTTCTTGCTTCGGGTTTAGCTCTAAGTAGGTATGATTGTAGTTCTTAGCATCAGCCATGATACCATTTACTCAGAGGACTTATTTAGTCTTCAAAATTCAGTTTACTACGAAAAAATCTTATTTGATATCGATACCAGGAAATCAAAATTTGACTTACATCCATTCATTTTTCTTTCAGTCTACAGTTTCGCTTTAACTGGAAACAACTATTGCTTTTTAGTCTTTCGTGCCAACGTCCAAAGAGTCTGAGCTCCAGGACCATGGATTAATTTTAATGCTTTCATTACACCCGAGCAACGCCGGGCTATACTGCTAGTATATATATATCCTAAACATATACTGTTAAATATAAGGGAAAATGAATGTCTATTATGTTCAATCATTAGCCGTTCTAAATATCGTATTTTTGTTTTACTTTCAGGTGAAAATAAAGACAAAAATTGTCCAATATTTGGATATTTTTTTTTATTATGTTGGTTCTAAGCTTTCGGCTCACATGAGCCATCTTCAGAGCGATTACACACTTAATAAAACCACATTTCAATTTGGTCATAGCACATTACATTGCATTTAATTTTACGGTTCTGCTAACATTTCGGTCTCTCGCGTGGTTTGACGTCATAGAACTGCATTACAAATTTACGAACTGCGTCTGATATTCGGTGACTGCTATCGTCGCATAACAAAGTTTTATGTCAACACAAGATAAAATCATCTTTTATGGTGGATGTCTTTATGGTAACGTCCTTGTAACCTCACTGAAGATGGCTCATGCGAGCCGAAAGCTTAGGAAGACAATTATTTTTTCTTCTTAATTTAATATTCATCCATTGCTTTATCACACGTGACAAGAATCAATGAGAAGATGACTCAATCGAGATACTGTCTATTAGATTATTAAATCATTCGTCTTTAATAAATCTCTGAAGTCGCTTGTTAAAGTGAATCATGTGAGATTAAAGACACGTTTTCCTGCTTGTTCTTTAATTATTCTATTTACAGACACACACACACACACACACACACACACACACACACACACACACACACACATATATATATATATATATATATATATATATTAATCGTATCACCCCGAGAATAGCGGTAACGCCACTGATGTGCAGTGGGCTACATAATAGTGAAAAGATTGGAAAAGATAAAGCCGGAAGCCACATCCTAAACAGGGAACAAGGGATGAGCCTCTTAACCTGTTCAATAGACATGGGTGGAGTGTAAACCGGGCGATAGTTCAGTCTATCTACTCCAATTGAAAAAAAAAACAAAGTGAGAAGATTGGAAAAGAGAAAGCCGGAAACCACATCCTAAACAGGGAACAAGGGATGAGCCTCTTAACCTGTTCAATAGACCTGTGTGGAGTGCGAACCGGGCGATAGATAGATCTATCTACTCCAATTGAAAAAAAAAACAAAGTGAGAAGACTGGAAACGAGAAAGCCGGAAACCACATCCTAAACAGGGAACAAGGGATGAGCCTCTTAACCTGTTCAATAGACGTGGGGGGAGTGTGAACCGGGCGATAGATGGATTTATCTACTCCAATGAATTACTTGATATTGAAGAACGGGAACCCCGCAATAGTAGCATGCTATTGCGGTGCAGCTGAGACTGCCTTACTTGGTGTCGCTCATGAACTGCTGCCAACTGTCTGGGTGTACCACGTGTCTGCTATATATGCATCCTAATGAACGCCGTTATATATATATATATATATATATATACAACACAAGAAATCTAGAAGTGAGCCACCACTGTCAGCCACAAGTGGTGGCTCACTTCTAGATTTCTTGTATTGTATTCTCGCTCTACTTTCGTACTTTCGTATCGAGCACTTTATTGTTAAGGCTTCGTCTTGTTTTTTCTTCTTTCCAACGGGCACTAGACGTATTGTTCTTGTGCGCTGTTTGTTTCTTTTTTTCTCCCTCTTTATTTAACCCACAAGGGGGGTCCTCGCCGGGTTACAAGACGGTTTAGATTACTGTTAAGTTAGCATTATTTTCGGATGTTTAGTCTGTTATTATTAGTGTTGCCTTACTGTGATTAAGTTCATATATATATATATATATATATATATATATATATATATATATATATTATGGACTCTCTCGTTGATTTCGACGTATCAGTGTCTAACTCAGTTAGACTGCCACACAAAGAATTGCTTAGAGTAGTGAAGGCTTGTGTAGCACCATCCACACCTTTTGGAACTGCTGATAACAAACAATCGGTGCAGAAGTTCGCTGGGGATCGAATGAACAGCAGACCTCATTTATTTAACCCATAACTGGAGAGAAGGGTCGGATTAATATCTTTCCCAAGGGTACCAGTGCGTAAGTGAATGCAGAGTGTTCGACTGGAATTCGAACTCGGCTCACCGATTTCCATTTACGAGCCGACATCCACCGCACCACGACGCACATCCGTCACTAAACGCTTACAGCACCTGGTATTCCCCATCGGTCACTCATCTAAGTACTGACCAGACTCAACATTGCTTAACTTCGGTTATCGAGCGAGAACCGGTTTATTTATATATATATAAACTTATTTATAAATGGAACTTTGTCTCTGTGTGTGTATGTGTGTGTGTGTGTGTGTGTCCGTTACCTACAGAATCCGAAACAGCTGAATCGATTTTCTTGAAAATTTACACAGTTGTACTATAAGCGTCTGCGAGTGTTCTTAGCTAGGTTTTGTGTCGAGGTACTCCGATAAATATCGAAAATCGATAATCGAAAAAATCGGGTTATAGAAGGAATAGTCCGATTTTAATCAAATTTGATACACTCATAGACAAAGACATAAGAAACGATATTCAGAAGTTTCAAGGTTGCAGTTCTTACAATAGTTAAAAAAATCGATAATATATATATATATATATATATATATATATATATATATATATATTAAAGCAAGATGTGTGTGTGTGTGTGTGTGTGTGTGTGTGTGTGTGTGTGTGTGTGTGTGTGTTTATCTGCCTGTATGTCTGTATTTTTTCAGCCCATTTATTTTAGTTTTTGCTTCGGGTTTGGCTCTAAGTAGGTATAATTGTAGTTCTTAGTCTCAGCCATGATACTATTTACTCAGAGGACTTATTTAGCCTTCAAAATTCAGTTTACGACGAAAAAAACTTATTTGATATCGATACCAGGAAATCAAAATTTGACTTACATTCATTCATTTTTCTTTCAGTCTACGGTTTCGCTTTAACTGGAAACAACTATTGCTTTTTAGTCTTTCGTGCCAACGTCCAAAGAGTCTGAGGTCCAGGACCATGGATTAATTTTAAAGCTTCCCATTACACCCGAGCAACGCCGGGCTATACTGCTAGTATATATATAAAGACAAAAGGAAAATTTCTTTTAGCCAACGTGTTTTGCTCTCTGATGGATTAATCAAAGCAAATATATTTGCTCTGGTAAAGTTCTCCAGAGGAAACCTTTTGTCTTTATTCATAATGTCCTGTTACATGTACATTTTGTCATATCTTAAACTTTTACACACACATACAGTGTCCCCAAAATGTATACACATTTTAAATAACTGTATACTTGGTTTTTATTATTTTAAAAATATTAAAAGAGTCATTTTATTTTATTTTCTTACTGCATTTTGACTATATTTTCAGTAATTGTAAATAGCCAATTATTAAACTGTTTATTTTTCAGATTCAATCCCTGAACACAATCATAACAGCCAATGTGCATACATTTTTTGGGACACTTTGTATATATATATATGTATATATACAGTATATTCTCTTCTAAGAAATCCATAGTATATTCTCTTCTAAGAAATCCAAAGGATATAGTCTAGTCACAAGATAATAAAAACTTACATTCTAACTGCTAAAGTTAAATCTGTAAAGAAATCAAAGACTTTCATTAATCAACCATTTTAACTACCCACACCACTTTCTTCAAAATTACAACGGTCAATACACTTGACTTGTTCCCCTATCACTAACCCCCACCAACATCCCACACACAATTGATCAAATATAAGAAAAGAGGCTTTCCATTCCTATGCATACCGCCTGATGAGATATTGAAGTTTCAATGTCGAAACAAATGTACCTTTGTAGGGGATATATATATATATATTTTTTTTTTTTCTAAGTTTAGATTTAAAAGCAGCGCCCATGTATTTGTGATAAAAGGAACAAGTTTTGGTCTGCTCTTGAAAGTGAACAGACTGTCTTGTGTAGTTCTGATGCTACCCATTTGATTTGCTAACCACATGTTGATTTGATCATTGCTGATAAATAACTTCAGACATTTCACACTCCACCCACATCTATTGAACAGGTGAAGAGGCTCATCCCTTGTTTCCTGTTTAGGATGCAGTTTCCGGTTTTCTCTTTTCCAATCTTTTCACTCTTTTCTCT
>JBBBDQ010002177.1:2675000-2705000 GCA_037127315.1 Ascarosepion bandense
CTGTATATCGTTGCTTGAACCGGCGACTAATGTTCCCGTGTGAGCGGCATTGTGTCGTGGCACTGGAAGGCACAGTCCTATGGGTAAAAAGAGCTCAGCACAGTTCTACCATAGAATATGTGAATGAGCGGTGCTAAAGTTTAATTCTTTAACTTGTCGTCACTGGGACCGTTGGTACAGTTGGTATGACGTTCGTTTAATAACGTATCTGCCTTGGTTTCAATTCCTGGTATATATATAAATATATCAAAAACAGAGATAGAAATTGTTCCAACGAGAGAAATTGGTATAAAAGAAAAAGTGCGAGAAGCCGTGAACGTTTTGATTAAAGAGTAAATTTATTGTTATTAATATTACTTGCTTTTTGTCTGATGTATTAAGTGTAGTGCGTTGTGGCGCAGTGGATATCGGCTCGGAACGAGAAATCGGTGAACTGAGTTCGAATTCCAGTTGAATTCCTTGCATTCACTTACGCGCAAATACCCTTGAGAAAGGTATTAATCCGTCTCTTCCCTCCAGTTATGGGTTAAATAATAGGATAGATTGGGTTCTATAGCCTTAGTCTGCAATCAGTCTACCGGAGAAAGCAATAGCAACCTACTGCGGGATAATATTCTGCCCAGTCAGTCATGTCTCTTTCGAGACATGATCGCCCAAGCATGTATCACGTATAGCACTTAACTGACTGACTGAATATAATAGTTGAAAACATGATTAAGGCTTCTACTGGGCATAAAGTGGGGGATCAGTTTTATATTGTTATGAAGTAATAAACTTAATCCCCACTAATTACTACTTAATAATATAATACATCTCTTCTTCCTTTAGCTATGAATCAAATAACAAGACAGATTTGGTTTTATAGCCTTGGCTGGTTACCAGTCTACCGCAGAAAGCAATAGCAACCTACTGCGGGATAATCTTTTGCCCAGTGAGTTATGTCTCTTTCATGGCACTTAACTGACTGATTAAGTGTCGATATGTAAAGTCACAAGTTTATTCGCTTGAAGAGAGTTAACGTTAGACTCGAAACATGTGTAGTGATACAAACACCATTATGGACATTTAATATATCATACAAAATGCAAGTAATATTAATAATAATAACAACAATTAATGTACACTTTAAACAAAACCTTCACGGCTTCTCGCACTTTTTTCTTATATATATATATCTATATATATATATATATCTATATATATCCAATTTTTTTTTTTAATCATTTCACCCCGGGCAAGGCGTAAATGCCACTGATGTGCGGGGGGCTAAATAACTGAAAGAAAATTAATTAGAGGAGGGAGAAGAGGATTACAAACCAATTAGAAAGAAGCAATAGAAAGATGAAAATGCAGGTGTAATGACAGTTGCAAGTGGGGAAGGATATACGGAGTGGGGGAAGGGCTAGAGTCAAGTGGTTAGTAGATGAGTATTGACATTGCATTTAAATTTCTGGAGGTTGTAGCCGTCAGGAAAGCAAGAATATAAGAGCGAGTTCCACAGGCGGGAAGTGCGAGAGAAGAAGCTGCAGGTGTAGAATTGTCGTCTGCATTTGGCTAACCTGACTGTGAATGGGTGGGACCCAGTTGACGAGTAAACACCTGTTGAGGAGGCAACAGTGATTTATTATATATATATATATATATATATATATATATATATATATATATATATATATTGCACACAGATATTGACATCAGTTACACGGTGTATGGGTTCAAATAATTGGGCATTTTTTAAAAAGAAAAATATTGTAATTCTATATTTACTGGGTAGGGTCGTTAAAGCTGCACCCAACCCCAGAGGGTCGGTGCACTATTCTTGGTCTTTACGTTTACAGCACCTGGTATTCCCAAATGGTCACCCCTTTAAGTACTGACCAGGCTCCATGTTACTTAACTTCGGTGATCGGACAGGAACCGGTGTATTCAACACGATATAACAGTAGACACTTTTGTTTCTACCTCATATTTATTTTTAATTATTACGTTAGAACATTTGCAAACTACAAACTACTACAAAATTGTACATTTTGTTTCGACATTGAAAGAACAATGTCTCATCAGGTAGTTAATAATGATGGTAATAAACGTTTTATTTTTTAAAAAAATTAAAAACAACACTTGCCTATATTTTTGGATTTTTTTAGTACGAGATAAAAAGATATTATAAAAAGGGGGTAATGAAAAAGGGTAGAAAAGATGAAAAAATGAGATGAGAAATCAAGAAAAGGAAAAGAAAGAGGAAAAGGAAAGATACAGAAGAAATAGAAAGTGAAGAGGAAAATATGAGAGAAAATATAGAAAGGAAAGAGCCGATGGAAACAGCTAAGAGAGAGAAATTTTATATTTTGGCCGGAAGTGAATGGTAGACAGATAAAGACATCGGTTACAATGTTTAGGCTCACATCTTTTGGCATTAAAAAAATGATGAAATTCCATACACAAACAGAAAAATTATTCATAAAACTTAAAATAAAGGATATTAAAAAAAAAAACAAAGAAAAACACGAACATATAAATTCATTAGACCAAACATAAAAAATTAGAAAATTAAAATAAATTAAGTTGAAATAAAATAAAATTAAATAAAAAATTAAATTAAAATCGAATTAAATAATATATATATACACGCATCGCTCATTCGATAACGAATTGAAGCACTTTAGCTATTGGGCGTGTTTATACGCGCTAAAAAGCCTGCCTTCTTCTGTCGGACGCTCGTGGCCTAGGGATAGAATCGCCGACTGACGCCGATTCGGTCTAAGCGGTACTGATGAGTTGTAATTCAGCGGAACAGATCTGTCTGCAGATGACGATGACTATAGTATATATATATATATATATATATATATATATATATATATATCGCCCGGTTCACACTCCACCCACGTCTATTGAACAGGTGAAGAGGCTCACCCCTTGTTTCCTGTTTAGGATGTAGTTTCCAGCACTCTCTTTTCCAATCTTTTACTCTTTTCTTTTTCAATTGGAGTAGATAGACTAAACTATCGCCCGGTTTACACTCCACCCACGTCTATTGAACAGGTGAAGAGGCTCATCCATTGTTTCCCTGGTTAGGATGTGGTTTCCGGCTTTCTCTTTTCCAATCTTTTTAGACTTACGTAGCCCCCGGCGCATCAGTGGCGTTATCGCCTTGCTTGGGGTGATATGATTAATATATATATATATATATATATATATATATATATTAGTCATTTCACCCTAAGCAAGGCATTTGCCACTGTTTCGCAAGGGGTTACGTCGAAGACAGTGATGAGAAAGAGGAGTTAGTTATAGGAAGTTAATAGACGGATAAGAATACCGAGGATGGTGGTGGAGGAGATGAAAAAAGAGCTTGAGAGAATGGATGTGAGTTAGCGTGATAGAAAATGTCTATTGATCTTACATTTAAATTCTTGGAGATTGTAGCTGTCAGGGAAGCAAGTATATAGAAAGGAATTCCACAGTCTGTGAGTGCGTGAAAAGATGATTTTAGAGTAGAAATTGGTTACACTTTATCAGTTTCACTGTAAAAGGGTGCGACCTAGTTGCTCATCTAGTAGCTCGTATAAATTCATAGCTAGGTGACACCAGTGATCTAAGTTCGTTGGAGCAGAAGCCGTGAAAGTATGTATAGAAGAGGCACAGGGAAGCTACGTCACGCCGGTGAGATAGCGACTACAACCGAGCTGCCAAGTCGGTATCGATCACATTACAGATTCTCCGTTAGATTTTGTCAAGAACCCCGAGGTGAATAGCAGGGGCACCCGACCAGATGTGAAGGTAAAAGAAAAAATATATTATTAAAATAATAATAATAGTAATAAATCAAAAACAAGAAAGCTTTTTTCTAAGCATAAGAAAAACTGTAAAATGCTTCAGTGAAGACATTGGACCGAAATTCAATTTGAATAAATGTGCTAAAGCTACAGATTTACGAAGATCGCCACAACAAACATCCTCAATTAGCTTAGACCCTGCTGTAATAATAAAAGATTTATAACCAGAAGAAGTTTATAAATACCTAGGTGTAAATGAGAGTGAAAAAATTCACCATAAAAAAATGAAAGAAATAGTGCGTAAAGAGTACTATAGAAGGCTACGACTGATATTAAAAAATGAATTGAATTCTCAGAACAGAATTATGGCCATTAATAGCATTGCAATCCCAGTTGTCCAATATAGTTTCAACATCTTGAACTGGACTCTAAACGACATCAGACGAATGGATTCTAAGACTAGAAAGCTTCTTTCTAAGCAATAAGATGCATCATCTAAAGGCTGATGTAGACCGTCTATACATACCCCGTAAAAAAGGTGGAAGAGGTCTTATTCAGATAGAATTGTCATACAAGACAACAACTATTGGTTTACTAACATGCATAGAAACAACAAAGGACTGGATGATACAATTAGTTAAACAACATAAAAACAGAAAGAAAAAATATTCAATAATGAAAGAAGGCAGTAAATACAAACAAGATTTACAGTTAGTAGATTCTGTAGAAAAGCAAAACAGTAGCCAAGAACCAACTATTGCGGCAAAAAATATGAAAAAGAAAGCCAAGGATAAAGGTCTTGAACAGATGAAACAACGCTGGCAAAACAAAACCTATGCATGGCCAATATCCAGAAAGTATTAATAAATCCAATGTTGATAAAATTAATACTCATCGATGGTTACGTGCATCTGGATTAAAGTCTGAAACTAAAGGCTTTATTCTTGCTGCGCAAGACCAAAGTTTTTTCACTAAAAACTTTCAGGCATATATTATACATAACAATGTGGGTCCAAAATGCAGGTTTTGTGATAAACACCAAGAAACAATAGACCACCTAATCTCAGGCTGTTCTTTACTTGCCCCAAATTAATATAAAAATCATCACGATAGAGTGGGGCAATATTTACATTGGACAATGTGCAAACATTATGGAAAAGCTGTAAACAAACACTGGTATGAACATCACCCAGCACCGGATACAGAAATAGAAGATGTAACCATTCTATGGGATTACACCATCTACACAGACAGAAAAATTGAAGCAAACAGACCAGACATTATTGTTAAAAACCAGAAAGAAAAAACTTGTCTATTAATTGATATGGCTTGTCCAGTGGTTTGTAACATAGCAACCAAGGAATTCGAAAAACTGTCAAAATATAAAGACCTGGAAACTGAAATAGAAAAAATGTGGAAACTGAAAACAAGAGTTGTGCCAGTGATAGTAGGTGCACTTGGAATGATAAAAAAATGGAACAAAACAACACATTGAAAGAATCCTTGGAAACCCCAGCTTAAGAGATATACAAAAAATTGTCTTGTTAAGTACAGCTCACACACTAAGGAGAACGTTGTCTATGTAACGCTAGGGATGATAGGGGAGATAGAAAAAACATGAACTGGAGCCATAACGACACAACACAACCTGCCTTAGGTCTTCCTGCAGACATGGTAGGTAGTGCGTCCATAGCAGAAATCGCATTATGATGAAAAATGACATCATAATAATAATAATAATAATAATAATAATAATAATAATAAAATATATTACAAATAATAAAAATAATAATGATAAGAAAAAATAATAATAAATATAAAAAATAACAAATAAATAAAAAATATAAATATCATCTAATACCTGGCTAAAACTACGACCAGCGATTATTAAGTGCAATAAAAATACTTAAGGCAATAAATAGATCACAATTTGTAATAGAAAATAACGATGAAATAGCAAAGGAAAACATATTATATAGTTAAACTAAATTATCAATTAATGACATTTTATGCTATAAAATGTTTACAATTGCAATAGCTTCATACCTTAGATTTAGTAACACTAGCAGGATTGTAAGATTAATTCTTTAATATGTTTTATTTATTTTTTTAATCATTTCACCCCAAGCAAGGCATTCCACTGCCACTATTGCGCATGGGGCTACATAGGGGAAGGTAAAGAGAAAGAGTGGTTAGACATAGGGAATGTCAGGAGGAATGTGACAGATGAGTAAAGATACCGAGGATGAGGGTTGGGCAGATGGGAAGAGTGCTTGATAGAATGGGAGCAGGTTAGTGTGTTAGGAGGTGTCTATTGACCTTACATTTAAACTCCTGGAGATTGTAGCCGTCGGGGAAGCAATCGTGTGGAAGAGAATTCCACAGTCGGGAAGTGCGAGGAAAGAAACTATTGGAGTAGAAGTTACGGTTGCATTTTATCGGTTTCACTGTAAAAGGGTGGGATCTAGTTGCTAATCTAGTATCTCGTGCAAATTCGTATTTAGGGAGCACCAGTGATCTAAGTTCATCGGAGCAGAAGCCATGAAAGTATTTATAGAAGAGACACAGGGAAGCCACGTCGCGCCGGTGGGAGAGAGACTGCAGGCGGTCTGCCAAGTCGGTATCTATCACATTACAGACCCTCCTCTGAACCTTATCGAGAAGCCCGAGGAGAATAGCAGAGGCACCCGACCAGATATGGCAGCAGTATTCAATGCACGGGCGGATGGTAGATTTATATTTGTGCAGGATAGATTTAGACGGAAAAAACTTCCGGGCCCTACACAGAGAACCGACTTTCATAGCAGCTGATTTAGCAATGGATTCGATATAGTCATTCCATTTGAGGTCCGCTGAAAGTGTGAGACCAAGGAGGCGTAGTGTTTTACTCTCTGGGAGGCAAGCCTGGTCCATGCTAATGGGAGGTAGGTGAGATTGTCGATGATGGCTAATTGATAGTAGCTTTGTTTTAGAAGCATTAAAATTTACTAGCCATTTCTTACCCCAGTCCAATATGGATTGGAGGTCTTTTTCAATCTCGGCTGCGAGGTTAGCTTTGACGTCTACACCACATTTTTGTAGGAGGCGAGAGTAAACTGTGGTGTCATCGGCGTACAAACCTATTTGGGCTCTTATGGAATCAGGGAGATCATTAATGTATATCAGGAAGAGTGGAGGACCTAAGATGGAGCCTTGGGGGATACCTGCGTTTGTATGGTAGTTCTGGGAGGCATGTCCGTTTAATACCACCTTCATTGTGCGGTTAGAGAGGAATGACTGGATTAGTTGAAACAAATGTCCAGTTATACCATAGCTCCGCAGTTTACATAGAAGGCCAGCATGATAAACTCTGTCGAACGCCTTAGATATATCCAATGCAACGGTTCGGGCTTCGCCATTCCTGTCGAGTGCCTGGTATATGTACAGTATGTTTACAACTTACTGTAGTTTCATGCTTTGATTTAGTAATATGTCACTTTTCATGTATTTTATAATTTCTATTTTCTCATGCAGACGGAGAAAACATGGTTCGTTTACTGATCTAGAGATTCTCACTTGCTTGAGAAATTTCCGTTTAACTTTAGGCGTTTTAAGAAGTGAGGTCATATTTCGTTTGTCCTTATAGGTAAAAGAGGAGAGATGATTGTAAATACGTTTTTTAAAATGTTCTCTTGTATTGCCAATATAAACCTTAGTAACACATGGATTTTCTACTGAGGAGATAGAGCATATATAGGCAAGGGATTTCATTTAACTAAATCCCTTGTCTATATGCGATATATAGTTTTTTCTTGTTTGTTTTATTCTTTTCTTTTCTGGAATAAAAAAAGGATCTAATGACGAAAATACATTTAATTCGCCTATAAAGAACCCCAACAGTTTGTTGGCGATTCCCTGGTGGTCGGATCGTGTGGGTCCCATTTTCTTCTTTTTCAATGTACCGTGTCCCTTCAGGACGTTCGCAATCATGGCCTTCCACATCTTCCTTGTAGCTCTTAGCACCCTCCCTCTTGTTACTCCTCCCAAACCCTACTCTGCCATCCATTTGCTCAAGCCCATCAATCTAGAATATAAATGTATAGGAACTAGTGTGGCCAGAAAGTGAGGGATTAGTTTATATATTGATTATAATATAGAATTGATCCCCCAATTTACAACCACATTGTAATTTATTAATTGTTTATTAAATTCTGATTAGGTATGAATCCACCTCAGTTCAATACTGATTAGTTATTTATAACTCTTCTTATTCTATGTGACGTGTCCCTTCAGGATGTAGGCGATCATGGCCTTCCACATCTTCCTATCCCTTGTAGCTCTTAACACCCTTTCTCTTGTTGTTCATCCCAAGCCCTGCTCTGCCATTCATTTGCTCAAGCCTATAAATTTGGTATATAAATTTACAGAAACAAGCATGGCCACAAAGTGAAGGATCAGATTATATATGGATCATAGTACAGAACTGATCCCTCACTTTATATCCACATTGTAATTTCTTATTTTTTTATCAAATTCTGATTAGGTATGTATCCACCTCATCTCAATACTAACTAGTTATTTATAACTATTCTCCTTCAGTGTTCCATGTTCCTTCCTATCCTTATTGAACCTTCGCCTGTCATCCCACTGCTCTCCATCCATCTGTTTCGAATTTCACCATCGTAGTTTTTTGTCAGGAAGGTGAGTTCTTAATGTTAGGCGATCCCAGCATTCCAGCATTTGGAATATGCCTAAAAAAACCTCTACCACGTGTTAACCCAAGCTTTTTAAGAGAAAATTGGTAGATAGGACTTTTCGGGAGCCGTCGATAGTTGTGCTAGAACGAAGTCACAAGTCATCGTAACCGAGGATTTAAATCTACTGATCGTGTTTGGACGACTGATCCCGCCGGGTAACGCGTTCTCTCTCAGAAACTGTACCTATGGTCAGCTCAGCATATTTGTAGTATAAAGCACTGTTGGACTTTGTGGTAATTAGAAAAAAAAAATGTGCCTGAGCAGGTGTCTACTACAGGGATTAGATAGCCATCCTAGTAGGCCAGTTATTATTATGTTTTTGTAATATTTAATGCATCATCTTTTTAATATAAGCGTTAAAATTAAGAAAGAACTTTGACATATTTGTCTAATAAAACCCACTCGTGACTGGGGATTATATAAAAACCTTGAATTAAAATAATTTGCATTCCTAAATTAAAAGCATTAACGATCCACCTTCCCTTCTACGCATGTTTTAATTATTTGCTGTGTCACTGTCTATGTAAAACATATGAATGAATTTTTAAAATTGGGGCTTTTATCGCATAAATCTTATCCGTAATATAACATACACACGCAGAAAGAAAGAAAAATAGTGGATTTTAAAATTAAATACACACAAGCTAGGGTTAAATAGGGACTTAGGTGCTTTGAATCTTTACAAATATTTCAATAACTAAACTTTTTTAGATACATTTTTTAAAAAATTTTGAACTCTTTTAGATACATTTAATAATTTTTTTTTTATCTAAAACAAATTTACAAGCATTATTAAAGATAGGTTTATGTTTACAAACATAATTCTTTTTAAAAAAATCTGTCGCTTTCAACGTCACTTGATGTAAAAACAAAAACTCTCTCCACAAACGCGTCACGTGATGTCAACAAACGCGTCACGTGATGTAAACAGACTCTTCACAGACACTCTTGCGAAATCTCGCGAAATACGTTACTAATTCAAATTAGATAGGTTTCTGTTTACAAACAATTCTTTAAAAAAATCTGTCGCTTTCAAAACAACAACCGAATTCCCATGGTTTTCAACCACAATCAACATTCACACACACTTATCAAAAATTTTAAAAATGATTACAAGAACCTGCAATCAAACAAAAAAATCAAAGACATTTCCGATAAACCACCCATAAATGCAATGAAACAAACACCCAACCTATCAACTATCTTCACTTCTAACAAATATCTAAAAAACACAAACCTATCAGGGAATTTAAAATGTCAGAAACCCAGGTGCCTAATTTGTAAACATTTGGTAAACGACACAATATTCTCTGTACCCAACACCAAAATCAAATTGCACCCACCACGCCTAACTTGTGACAGCGAAAACATTATATACTTCCTCTTCTGTTCAATATATCCCAATAGTGGATATATTGGCGAATCCGGTAATAGCTTTGGATTTCGCTTCAATAATCACATACTTAATATACGCCAAAATAATCAATATTCCCCAGTAGGAGTACATTTCAATCAACCGGGTCACACTTTAGAAAATTGCAAATGTTTACTAATAGACTCCAATTTTAGTTCTACATACACACGTAGAAAGAAAGAAAAATACTGGATTTTAAAATTAAATACACACAAGCTAGCGTTAAATAGGGACTTAGGTGCTTTGAATATTTACAAATATTTCAATAACTAAACTTTTTTAGATACATTCAAAAATTTTTTTATCTAAAACAAATTTACAAGTATTATTAAAGATAGGTTTATGTTTACAAACATAATTCTTTTAAAAAAATCTGTCGCTTTCAACGTCACTTGATGTAAAAACAAAAACTCTCTCCACAAACGCGTCACGTGATGTCAACAAACGCGTCACGTGATGTAAACAGACTCTTCACAGACACTCTTGCGAAATCTCGCGAAATACGTTACTAATTCAAATTTTAAAATCATTTGTTTCTGATGAAGGACCGAGGGCGGTCTGAAATATAAAATATAATAGTAGAAATAAACAAATACTGTAAAAAAACAACACATTTTTAAACTCAAAACGTTTTAATATTCTCTCCTATACATATTAAGACGGTATACGAGGATCATCACTATGCTATTTGGACCTTACTTTATCCATAAATAAAGTATACATCTTATTGATTAGTTTTGGATTGAAAAGTTCGGGGTTGAGGGACCGAACAACCACTTCTGTTTTTTGATTGAAGCTTCTTAGCCCTGTTCAGCCTGTTGATTGCACCAGATAAGGTGAAACTGTAAATAACGTCCGTTCAGTATAGTTGCCTTATCAACTACAGGTGTGCTTTGTGGGTATTGAACAAATGAAAATGTGTATGAGCAGGCTTCTGAAATAGGGATTAGCTTGCTGCCCTGGAAGACAGGCATTCTATGGAGATGCCATACTCTATAAGTAGTTTGTATTATTTTCCGGTTATAAGAATTTTATCTATATAAATAAATGGCAAATTCTGTTCGTCCGTGTGTCTGTCCTCTAACTCGGGTTCACTTTATCGACATAGACATGTAATACCTTTTTGGTATCAGGATGATCACGGAATTGAAAATAAGCCCTTCATCAGGTGCCTTGGACATCCAGTATTGGGATTTGTGTCTGGATGAGGAGGGAGCAGTTAAAAATTAAAATTTTAAAATATTTATAATAAATTAGTGGTTTTGAAAGTTTTTAATTTACACTGAGTTTAAAGAAACACAAAAAAACTTTGGGCATTTTAAGATTTTTCTTTTAAATTCAGTTTAAAATATAAACAAAATTTTGAGAATTGAAGAAATCAATTTAATTCTTTCAAAATGCCAAGGAATCAGAATTAAGGTAAGAGGTTTCGTGACATAAGGTGTTGAAGTTCCGGAAAATTTGGGAATTGAAGAACTCAGCTCAACTGAATTTCCAAAAGATTTGATGAACTTAATTTTCGCCCGAACTGGAATTTCGTCTCCAATGAGAATTTCGCTCCAATCAGTTTTTGACCGGAACTTGTAGCCCGAATCAGAGTGAAATTGATTAATTTTTGGATCGAAAAATTCAGGGTTCAGGGACCGAACAACCACTTCTGTTTTTTTATTGAAGCTTCTTAGCCCTGTTCAGCCTGTTAATTGCACCAGAGAACGTGCTCTTTCCCAGAAACTGTAACTAACGTCCGCTAAGTATAGTTGCCGTATCAACTACAAGTGGGCTTTGTAGGTATTGTACACACACACACACACACACACACACACACACACACACACACACACACACTATATATATATATATATATATATATATATATATATATATATAATCCACAAACAGGCCTGTTTCACTCTTACATTAAGACATAAGAAAAAAGACAAAATAATCCAAACTTCTTGGTCGATTGAGCACTGTTGAGAAAAGGAAATTTCATAAATGGTAGCCATTTACGGTTTTATGCTATGTTCTCCGGTTGTCGTGTTGAACGCTCTCGGTTCGCTTACAGAATTAAACACTCTTGACTGCTGGATTCTACAGATTCAGTAAAAAATATTACACGTTATGAAATCTGGAATTTGGGAATTGAAGACCTCAACCCAATTGAATTTCTAAAAGATGAACCTCATTTTCGACCCGAATTGGAATTTCGTCTCCAATCAGAATTTCAGTCCAAATCAGTTTTTGACCGGAACTGGACTTATAGCCCGAATCAGAGTTAAACTGAGGTTTTAAAATCCCATCGAGTGAATTCAGGAATTCAAAGTTATTTAATCAAAATTATCATTGCCATTTTCTAAGTTTGACCAGAGGTCCGCTTAGTGTTATCCCCGCCAACGCAGTTACGAACTATATTAACGAGCTTAAAATTCCGCATAAGCGGCATTTAAATTAGTTAATATACTTCGGAATTTGCCCTTACGTTCATCGCAACCAAAGAACACATTATAAATGTTGTACTCTATGAGTGTCATCAAGGTATCAATACAAATTAGTCAGTCAGTTAAGTACAATACGTGATACACGCTTTGGGCGATCATGTCTCGAAAGAGACATGACTGACTGGCAGAAGATTATCCCGCAGTAGGTTGCCATTGCTTTCTGCGGTAGACTGGTTGCCGACCAAGGCTATAGAACCCAATCTGTCCTGTTATTTGACTCATAGCTAGAGGTGGAAGAGATGTACTATATTATTATATGTTCAATATTATTAAGTAATGACAAGTGGGGGATCAGTTTTATATTGTTATGAAGTAATAAACTGATCCCCCACTTTATGCCCAGTAGAAACCTTAATCATGTTTTCAACTATTATATTCAGTCAGTCAGTTGAGTGCAATACGTGATACACGCTTGGGCGATCATATCTCGAAAGAGACATGACTGACTGGGCAGAAGATTATCCCGCAGCAGGTTGCCATTGCTTTCTGCGGTAGACTGGTTGCTAGCCAAGGCTATAGAACCCAATCTATCCTGTTATTTGACTCATAGCAAGAGGGGGAAGAGATTTATTTTATTATAAAGTAGTAATAGGTGTGGGTTCAGTTTATTAATTCATAATAATATAAAACTGATCCCCCATTTTATGCCCAGTAGAAGCCTTAATCATGTTTTCGACTATTATATTCAGTCAGTCAGTTAAGTGCCATACGTGATACACGCTTGGGCGATCATGTCTCTTTCAAGACATGACTGACTGGGCAGAAGATTATCCCGCAGTAGGTTGCCATTGCTTTCTGCAGTAGATTAGTTGCCAACCAAGGCAATAGAACCCAATCTGTCCTAATATTTGACCCATAATTAGGGGGAAGAGACAGATTAAAACCTTTTCCAAGGATATTTGTGCCTAACTGAAAGCAAGGATTTCCACTGGAATTCGAACTCAGCACCTCGATTTGTCGTTCCGAGTCGATAGCCACTGCACCACATCCACATCAATACAAGAGCAGGAGCCCAAATCCATCCAACGCTCTTATCGGGTTGATCTACTGAGTGAAAGTTTCAGGGGATAGTTTTCAGGTCTTAAAATGGGCATTTTAGTCTAGAAACGAGCCAAGTGAAGGTCGCTCTAAAGGACGCGATTCAGAGGATTCAGAAGCCCCTGTCACAGCAAATCCCGTGACTACGTCTAGGGACTTCAGAAATGTAACATTAGTCAGATTAGACAACAAAATCGATTTATAACTGTTTAACCCTCTAGGGCCATTCGTATCATATTTGATACAGTATGAAAAGAAGCCTTGAAAGAAATATTTTCCTGAAAAATTTTTTAAGAGAAATATTTTATAAATTTCAAATGAAAGCAGTACTGACTGCTCAGTCAATGAATACCAAATGTTTCCTTATAGGGAAATACCAAATGTTTCCTTTTAGGGATATACTGTATCAAATATGATACTAATGGCCCTAGAGTGTTATGTATTGAATTTTCCTCTCTGTATTTTATAATGCTCTGGGTAATATCCATCGAATTTTCTATTTTTATCTAATTATTAATTTATATCAGTTGGTTTGCCATTCTGTCACATATATATATATATAATGATAATAATAACTACTTAGACTCTGTAAGAATGCACTCCGTAAATTTATGCCAAAATAAACTCTCGAAAGAACAATTAACAAACAGAACCTAAATCCGTTACAATCCGGCGTACTAAGACGTCGGATAAATGGGGAGAAAAAAAAAGAAACCAGCGGAACAAGAACAAACATTCAAGATTCCGCAGTAAAGAAAAAAAAACCCAAACGGAACCAAACACAAGAAAAAGTGCTCAATACGAAAGTACTAAAATACAATAGTAGAGCAAAAACACACGAAAAATCTAAAGTGAGCCAAAACCTACCGCGGTTTCACACTACGGATCGTCAGGGAAAAGGCTCTTTTTTTTTGGCTCACTTTAGATTTTTCGTGTGTATATATATATATATATATATATTGTTAAATATAAGAGACAATGAATATATGGATCGAGCATGTGAGCAACGATGAGGTTTTGGAGAGGATGAAAAAGAAAAGAAAACTAATAGTTAACACCAGGAAACGACAGCTGAAGTTTCTGGGACATGTTATGAGGAAAGGGGGATTGGAGAATCTTATACCCACAGGGCGGATATCGACTCGGAACGACAAATCATGGTGCCGAATTGGAATACTATTTGAATTCCTTGCATTCACTAATAACATTGTTAAATAATACAACAGATAGCCTTGGCTGGCAACCAGTCTAGAGCAGAAAGTAATGGCAACCTATCGGGGGATAATCTTCTACCCAGTCAATCATGTCTCTTTCGAGACATGATCGCCTAAAGTGTGTATCATGTATGGCACTTTACTGACTGAACTCCTAATCAGGTAGATGGCGGAAGTCGAAAGAAAAGACTACAAATAAACTGCAAGAAAACCGAATGTATGGTCATCAGCAAAAAGTAGGGCCCAAAATGCCAATTACAGTTTGGGGATGCTAAAATCAAGCATGTACAAAAATTTAAGCACTTGGGAAGTGTTCTAACAGAAGACAGAAAGTGCGACACTGAGATCCGAAGGCGTATTGGCATGGCAAAGGACGTATTCCAGAAGCTGAGTAAAGTATTAAGACACAGGAAAATTTCGCTAGAACCAAAGAAGAGAGTACTGGATTGCTATGTGATGTCTGTTCTTCAATATGGCAGCGAATGCTGGACAATCTCCTCAAAGATGAAGGGAACACTTGAAGTAACTGAAATGTGGTTCTACAGAAAGATGCTGAGGATAGCATGGACCGAGCATGTGAACAAAGATGAAATTTCGGAGAGGATGAAAAACAAAAGAAAACTAATAATTAACACCAGGAAAAGACAGCTGAAGTTTCTGGGACATGTAATGAGGAAGGAGGGATTGGAGAATCTGATACCCATAGGGTGTATAGAGGGAAAGAGAGACAGAGTAAAACAACGCGTAACATACTTGATGGCAGAGCGGATTTTTGGTGGTGGTTACAGGAGAAAGCGTGTTAAGAGCCACTACGGATAGGAAGATGTGGAGGGCCATGATCACCTACGTCCTGCAGGGACACGACACATAGAAGAAGAAGAAGAAGAAGAAGAAGAAGAAGAAGAAGAAGAAGAAATTGGGTCTCTCACGATCTGCCCACCAGAGAATTACCAGCAATGTGTTGATTGTTGCAATTTGACGTAGTGTCAATAATTCGCAAGCTCATTTCGTATAGATGAATTACGAATAGTGAAGTCGACTCTACATTTTCGGCCTTGTGCCACACTTAAGTATGGCTTAGTAAATCACTGTACCAGATTGGAACGAAACATCTGACAGATTTTTTTATTTTTAGGTGAAAAGCACAATTTTTCTATGCTTATATAAGTCTGAGCAGTAGCCTTCACTTTGAGAGGCACTTGGCCATTGTATTGGGTGACCATCATTAAAAAAATATGATCATCTGAATTCTACATAGAAAAACTAGAATTATTATAATCTATGTAAGATTATAAACAATATTTACGCTTTCTCAGTTGGTCTTAGAATCGTTTTAATTTCTTCAAACGGATGTTTCATCTCTTTTTGAATTCGAAACTCCGTAAATTTTACTTACATTTACAGTATCTACATTATTTGTCCTCATCTTTGTTGCCATTTATACGATGTTTCGGCCGTTAAACACGACTGCCTTCTTCTCCAGCCGAACAATTTATTCCAATCACTAGAATATATGAACACCATTTCTTGCGTAGCAATGCTTCTTTTGGAAGTCACGAGTAATTTCCCTCTAACCCTGCAAGTTACTAGTTCACCACTGCTGTAGCCTGGGTTTGAACTCAAAACAGTTTCGGCCAAGTCACAGGAATTAACCAACGTCTATATCAACTGGGCCATGTGCCATTAATAAAGGGTTCGGTTCGAAATTCCTACCACTTGAAAAAGGCCGGAGAGTACAACGGCCGAAACGTCATACATTTGGCAACAAAGATGTGGTCAATAGTCCGAATAATGTAAATACTACCTCATCTCAGAAATATAGACAAATAGAATAATTTTTTATTAAACGTCGTACAAATGACAACAAAGATCAGGACAATCGTTCGAATAATCTAAATACTGTAAATATTACCTCATCTCAGAAATATAGACAACTATAATGATCTATTATTAAACATCATACAAATGACAAGAAAAATGAGGACATTAGTTCGAATAATGTAAATACTATAAAGACTAACTCATCTCAGATATATAGACAAATAGAATGTTCTATTATTAAACGTCATACAAGTGGCAACAAATATCAGGACAATTGTCCGAATAATGTAAATACTGTAAATACTACCTCATCTCAGAAATATAGTCAACACGAATGATCTATCATTAAAAGTCATACCAATGGCTACAAAGGTCAGGACAGTAATCCGAATAATGTAAATACTTTAAATACTACCTCATCTCAGAAATATAGACAAATAGAATGATCTATTTTTAAACGTCGTACAAATGGCAGCAAAGATGAGGACAATAGTCCAAATAATGTAAATACTGTAAATACTACCTCATCTCAGAAATATAGACAAATAGAATGATCTATTATTAAACGTCGTACAAATGACAGCAAAGATGAGGACAATTGTCCGAATAATGTAAATACTGTAAATACTACCTCATCTCAGAAATATAGACAAATAGAATGATCTATTATTAAACGTCGTACAAATGCCAACAAATACGAGGACAATAGTCCGAATAATGTAAATACTATAAATACTACCTCTTCTCAGAAATATAGACAAAGAGAATGATTTATTATTAAACGTCGTACAAATGACAGCAAAGATGAGGACAATTGTCCGAATAATGTAAATACTGTAAATACTACCTCATCTCAGAAATATAGACAAATAGAATGATCTATTTTTAAACGTCATACAAATGGCAACAAATATCAGGACAATAGTACGAATAATTGAATACTGTAAATACTACCTCATCTAAGAAATATAGACAAATAGAATGATCTATTATTAAACGTAGTACAAATGGCAGCAAAGATGAGGACAATAGTCCGAATAATGTAAATACTGTAAATACTACCTCATCTCAGAAATATAGACAAATAGAATGATCTATTATTAAACGTCGTACAAATGCCAACAAATACGAGGACAATAGTCCGAATAATGTAAATACTATAAATACTACCTCTTCTCAGAAATATAGACAAAGAGAATGATTTATTATTAAACGTCGTACAAATGACAGCAAAGATGAGGACAATTGTCCGAATAATGTAAATACTGTAAATACTACCTCATCTCAGAAATATAGACAAATAGAATGTTCTATTATTAAACGTCATACAAGTGGCAACAATGATCAGGACAATAGTTCGAATAATGTAAATACTGTAAATACTACCTCATCTCAGAAATATAGACAAATGGAATAATCTGTTATTAAACGTCTTATAAATGGCAACAAAGATCAGGACAATCGTTCGAATAATGTAAATACTGTAAATACTACCTCATCTCAGAAATATAGACAAATGGAATAATCTGTTATTAAACGTCGTATAAATGGCAACAAAGATCAGGACAATCGTTCGAATAATGTAAATACTGTAAATACTACCTCATCTCAGAAATATAGACAAATAGAATAATCTGTTATTAAACGTCGTATAAATGGCAACAAAGATCAGGACAATCGTTCGAATAATGTAAATACTGTAAATACTACCTCATCTCAGAAATATAGACAAATAGAATAATCTGTTATTAAACGTCGTACAGATGGCAACAAAGATGAGGACAATCGTCCGAATAATGTAAATACTGTAAATACTACCTCATCTCAGAAATGTAGACAAATAGAATAATCTATTATTAAACGTCGTATAAATGGCAACAAAGATCAGGACAATCGTTCGAATAATGTAAATACTGTAAATACTACCTCATCTCAGAAATATAGACAAATAGAATAATCTGTTATTAAACGTCGTACAAATGGCAACAAAGATGAGGACAATAGTCCGAATAATGTAAATACTGTAAATACTACCTCATCTCAGAAATATAGACAAATAGAATGATTTGTTATTAAACGTCGTCCTGATGGCAACAAAGTTGAATGCAATAATCCGAATAATGTAAATACTAACCAACGTCGCTATCCTATGGGCTTTGTGTCCTTCAGTCTACAGCGGTGGCGAAATAGCAACTTACAAGGTATAGAGAGAGAACTCATGACTCTTCCAATATTTTTCAGCATTTAAGTCCGCATTTTATGAATAGAAAAAAAGCAGTTCTTGACAATGTTAAACAATATTTCGATACAGTTGCGTGCTGAGCCTTGGTCCTGAGTCAAGATCTCAACTCAGCGCCCGCTACTATAACCAATGACCAACAAGCGAAGATGAATCAAATACAATTTTTTTTTAGAAATTCAAATACAAATACTTTTCGCGATTGTTGACGTCATATAATAAGAAATATGGCGGACCTGAAGAAGTCTACCACCACCATTGAATTTTTTGTTTTTCATTTTTTTTTTTACTTTTTTCAGCGCAGTCTTATCGATTATTACATAAAGTTTCTGATTATCAAAAAAAAAAATTCAATATTTAAACAATTTGGGGGGGCTCAGTTATAGTAAATCAATCCTCCATTTTGGAACCACTTGCGTTGGGGTCACTTTGTTTTGGTTTTTGTGGGACCGGCTGTTGTTCTTGTTTTTGTCTTTTTCAAGTTTTTTTTTTTTTTTTCAGTTCCTAAGATGGTATCTTCCTCGGAAACTCTAAGAATGGCTTTATTCAAAAATTTCGCAAAGGATTCAGTTGTTGAATATGCGCAAGCAAAAAAGTTAATTGCACAGGAATGATTTACTATAAGGTTGTATGAAAAACAAAAATTGTTTAAATGTTGAATTTTTTTCAAAATTTTCTTTATTTAAGGTTTAAGTGGTGGTAATGTTGTACTCGCGGAAAGTTTGGGGTTTAATCGATAAGATTGCACCGAAAAAAGTAAAAACAAATTGATAATCAACCAATTTACAGGTGCTGGTAATGTTGGATCGGTGAGTGGTTCCAAAATGGAGGATAGATTTACTATAATGTTGTATGAAAAACTGAGCACCCCTACTAAAATTGTTTAAATATTGAAAGTTTTCACATTTTTTTTTATCAATCGGAAAGATTAGGGTGCAATCGATAAGACTGCACTGAAAAAACAAAAAAAAAAAAAAAAAAAAAAAGAAAAACAACAAATTTAAAGGTGGTGGTCATCTCCTTCAGATTCGCCGGAAATGCAAATATAATTCCTAGTAATTACATTCCAAATTACAAAAATTAAAAATCAAACACAAACACTTCTGAGACTCGACAAAAATCTAAATTTAAATACTTTTCTCCTACAAATACAAATCCCTTGTAAAAAGTATTTAAAAATACAGTTCAAATACATTTTTATTTGATCCGCCACTACTGACAAGCACTACGCGTTGACAAAACTTGAATTTAAAGATGTCAATTCATGTATTTGAATTCGTAAAACCGCGACATACGACCAGGCGTAGCTGCATGAAATTTGTCAGTAAGACCTTTTATGTGTAAAAAATGACTGCAAAATATTTATATCAATATATCGTCAGAAATGACGGCAAAATATATATTGTTGTTCCTACTATTTAGCATCTTACAAGAAAAAAAAATTATCCAATCCACCTCACTGAGCATCTAAACTTATTTATAAATGGAACTTTGTCTCTCTTTGTATATGCGTATGTATGTGTGTGTGTGTGTGTGTGTGTGTGTGTGTGTGTGTGTGTGTGTCCGTTACCTATAGACTCCGAAACGGCTTAACCAATTTTCTTGAAAATTTATACAGTTGTACGATAAGCATCTGCGAGTGTTCTTAGCTAGGTTTTGTGTCGAGGTACCCCCGATAAATATCGAAAATTGAAAATCGAAAAAATCGGGTTATAGAAGGAGTGATCCGATTTTAATTAAATATGATGCACTCATAGACAAAGACATAAGAAACGATATTCAGAAAGTGTCTGTTTATCTGACTGTATGTCTGTATTTTTTCAGCCCTTTTATTTTAGTTTTTGCTTCGGGTTTAGCTCTAAGTAGGTATAATTGTAGTTCTTAGTCTCAACCATAAAGCCATTTACTCAGAGGACTTATTTAGCCTTCAAAATTCAGTTTACGACGAAAAAATCTTATTTGATATGGATACCAGGAAATCAAAGTTTGACTTACATCCATTCATTTTTCTTTCAGTCTACAGTTTCGCTTTAACTGGAAACAATTATTTCTTTTTAGTCTTTCATGCCAACGTCCAAAGAGTCTGAGCTCCAGGACCATGGATTAGTTTTAATGCTTTCATTACACCCGAGCAACGCCGGGCTATACTGCTAGTATATATATATATAAGGTGTCCCAAAAATGTATCCGCACTTTAAATAATTCTAAAGTCACGGTTTACAAAGATTATTTTATTGTTTTATCAACGCCTGTTTCCAAACTGACGTCCGTTCTGGTCCAGACACTGCCGGCAAGGTGAAGCAATGGAATCGCAAACATCAGGAAACAATTCGTTTGGTACTTATGCGCATTCCCGCTCAGTGGCTGCTTTAAATTCAGTGACGGTTGCAGGTTTGATAGCGTAGACTTTGTCTTTTATGTATTAAAAAAAAAAAATAGTGGTGTGTGGTCTGGTGAACGCGGAGGGTATTCTAAAAACCTCTTTGTCCAATCCACATGTTTGGCAAGATCTAGCCAAGGATCTAGTGTGGGGGCGTCTCATCTCGTTGAAAATAAAACTCCTCAACTTCTCTAATGCTTGGCGTGTCAGTCCGTTGAAGTGTGTGTAGACAGTTTTTAGACACCCTGTATATATACAGTCATCCGCAGATCACAGCTCATCAGTACGGCTAGGCATCCGATTGCTTTTTGTCCAGGATTGCAACCCGACCGAATTAGCGTCAGTAAGCGATTCTACCTCTAAGCTATGGGCGCTCGGTAAAAGGAGGCAGGCTTTTAGCGTATCATGTATCATACGGCAGTAGCCAGAGTGCTCTAATTCATTACTGCATGAGCGATACGTACATCCCAGAGTAGCTACTGTTTTTCAAAGCCTACCATTCTTCCAGAGTGCTCAATCAGGGTGTGAGAGCGTAAATATTCATCCGCAGACATATCTGTTTCGCTGCATTACAGCTCATCAGTACGGCTAGACATCCGATTGCTTTTACCTATATATATATATATATATATATATATACATTCATTAATTTATTTGTATTTTTATTAGTTAATTATTGTTATTATCATAATTATATTAATTATTGCTATCATGATTAATTATTATTATTATTATTATTATTATTATTAAAAAAGTAATATTATTATTATTATTATTAAAAAAGTATTATTGGTATCGAGTTGGTTTTTTTTTTGTTTTTGATTTTCTTTTTATGCCGTTAGAATTAATACAAAATGCTGACAATTCAATTCTTCTAGTGAAAATACGGCCACTAAATATACTGTCGTGTATTTGAGAATGACCAACTAAAAGTTCAGGCCAATGTCATCTTATCGCTTGGAATAGAAATACAACCCCCCGTAATAACTAACACTGTAAATCTAACTCCCTCGCCCCAATTTTTTTTCCTGCTGTCCTCCCATGTTGTATTTTGTCTGGATAAATGTAACCCATTCATTGTTGTGAGGAATTTGGTCTGAAGAGCGGTCTCTAAGAGCTCCACAGAATAGACTATTGCAAATGGATTTATAAAAGCATCCAACTTATTTTCTGTATATATATATATATATATATATATATATATATTGTAACAAAGTTATAGAACCCGTAGATTTTTTTACCTGCTGTTCATGTATTTACTTTTATAAAGAGTGCTCGTTACAACGTAGAGCATTATATTGTAATGGTTGTGACAATGGTTTATAAATTCAGAGTATCACTACACAAAAATTTTCGCTTTTCGAGGCTGCTATGTGCGCTTCTCACCGGGTGATAAGTTGTAGCTTCAACTTATCACCCGATGAGAAGCGCACATAGCAGCTTCGAAAAGCGAAAATTTTTGTGTAGTGATACTATGAATTTATAAACAATTCTAACAAGCATTACAATATATATATATATATATATATATATATATATATATATATATATATATAGTAAAGAAAGATTGTCAATATATGCTTTTTATTATACTCTATGTATTTTGGCAGCAACTGTTTTTTAAGACAAATTTTATTGAAGACAACAAACATTTTGTGGCTATTCTGTTGATTTTCAAAATTAATCATCCTTCTCAGAGGAGGATGGGTTTCTATGACAGTGTGGTTGTGATATATCCTAAGTCAGACATTTTGTGTTTTTTTTATTTTTTTATTCAGCAATAAACATTATCGGAGTAGACAAGTATTTTCAAACGCAAAATTGGTTTTTCATATTTGGAATTCACTTTCGCGAAAAATACCCTTGAGAAAGGTCAAGGTATTAATCCGTCGCTTCTTCTTTCTTCTACGGATTAAATAACAGGACAGATTGGGTTCTATAGCCTTGGCTGGCAACCAGTATTCTACAGAAAATAATGGCAACCTACTGCGGGATAATCTTATGCCCAGTCAGTCATGTCTCTTTCGAGACATAATCGCAAAAAATGTGTATTACGTATGGAACTTAACTGACTGACTGAATATAATAGTTGAAAACAATTAAAACTTCTCTTGGGCATAAAATGGGGATCGGTTTGCTATTGTTATGAAGTAATAAACTGATCCTCAACTAATTACTAATATTAATATAATGATGTAATATAATTTATCTCTTCTCGCTCCAGTTATGAGTCAAATTACAGGTCAGATTTGGTTCTATATCCTTGGCTGGCAACCAGTCTACCACAGAAAGCAATGGCTACCTACTGCGGGATAATCTTCTGCCCAGTCATTCATGTCTCTTTTGAGACATGATCGCCCAAGCGTGTATCACGTATGGCACTTAACTGACTGACTGAATATAATAGTTGAAAACATGATTAAGGTTTCTACAGGGCATAAAGTGGGGGATCAGTTTATTACTTCATAGCAATATAAAACCGATCCCCCACTTATTATTACTTAATAATATAGTACATCTCTTCCACCTCTAGCTATGAGTCAAATAACAGGTAAGATTGGGTTCTATAGCCTTGGCTGGCAACCAGTCTATCGCAGAAAGCAATGGCTACCTACTGCGGGATAATCTTCTATCCAGTCATTCATGTCTCTTTTGAGACATGATCGCTCAAGCATGTATCACGTATGGCACTTAACTGATTTGGGATTTGAAGTTAGGTACATATTATTTTTAATAATTAAATTGCTACTATTGATCTTTTTTTGTAGTAAATAATGAATTTGAGGTATGTGTTTATATTGACTGCTTTTATATCTAAATATGATTTTTTTATTGCTATTTCGTCGTTTTGTTCCTCTGGTGACCTTGATTTCGGTCATATATGTTAATATCGTTATTGTCAAATATTACGTTTATGACTTTTTTTTTTTTTTTTTAATCATTTCACCCCGAGCAAGGCGGAAACGCCACTGATGTGCAGGGGGCTACATAAATGTAAAAAGATTAATTAGAAAAGAGTGAGGAGTACAAACTAGTTAGAAAGGAACAATAGAAAGCTGAGAAAGCAGGTGCGATGACAGATACATAGGTGGTGAGAAAGGGAAGGTTATACAGGAGAGGGGAGAGAGCTAGAGTCCAGTGGTTAGTAGATGAGTATTGACTATGCATTTAAATTTCTGGAGGTTGTAGCCGTCAGGAAAGCAAGAATACGGGAGTGAGTTCCACAGGCGGGAAGTGCGAGAGAGGAAGCTGCAGGAGTAGAATTGTCGTCTGCATTTGGTTAACCTGACTGTGAATGGGTGGGACCCAGTTGCCAGTCTGGTTGCACGAGTAAATACCTGTCGAGGAGGCATCAGTGACTTAAGTTCGTCCGAACAGAAGCCATGAAAGTATTTATAGAACAGACAAAGGGAGGCCACATTTCGACGATGGGGAAGTGGCTGCAGTCGAGCCGCCAGATCAGTACCTATCACATTACAGACTCTCCTTTGGAGCCTGTCAAGAACACTGAGGAGAACGGCAGGGGCACCTGACCATAAATGGCAGCAGTACTCCATGCACGGACGGATGGTTGACTTGTATATATGCAGGATGGATTCAGGTGGAAAAAACATCCTGGATCGACATAGTGACTATGCTTATTGTTAAAATTGTTGTTTAAACTAATTTTCATCTGCTTGTCGACTGTGTAATTAGGGTACGCCCTACTGATAAGTGTCTATTTGCGTTGTGGTGCAGTGGATATAGACTCGGAACGAAGAATCGGGGGAACCGAGTTCGAATTCCAGCTGAATCCATTGTATTCATTTACGCGCAAATACCCTTAGGAAAGGTATTAATCCGTCTCTTCCCTCCAGTTATCGGTTAAATAACAGGACAGATTGAATTCTATAGCCTTGGCTGGCAACCAGTATAAAAAAAGCAATGGCTACCTACTGCGGGATAATCTTCTACCCAGTCAGTCATGTCTCTTTAGAGACATAATCGCCCAAGCGTGTATCACGTATGACTTAACTGACTGAATTCTTTCAGGGAATTTATTTGGATGACGAAATGTGTTTAGCTTTTGGAACAGATTATTAATGGCGGCAGTTATTATATTTTATGGTATTTACTGTTGTAATTAAGAAAGCAAGCGATAGAACTAGTACGCTTCTTCTTCTTCTTCTTCTTCTTCTATGTACCGTGTCCCTTCAGGACGTAGGCGATCATGGTCTTTTACCTCACTATACTTAGTGGCTCTTAACACGTTTTCTCCTGTTACCCCACCCAAACACCGCTTTGACATTCACTTGCTCAAGCCCTTCAGATATGTTACCCTTTACTTTCCCCTGTCTCTCTATCTGACCTGTGAGTATCAGATTCTCCAAGCCCTCATTCTTCATTACAAGTCCCAGGAACTTCAGCTGTCTTTTCCTGATGTTAAGAATTATTTTTCTTTTCATTTCCATCCTCGTCGTTGCTAAAATGTTCAGTCCATGGTATCCTCAACATCCTTCTGTAGAACCATATTTTGGCTGTTTCAAGTCTTTTCTTCCTCTTTGAGTGGATCGTCCAGCATTCACTGCCATATATTGAAGAACAGACATCACATAGTTCTCTCGGCGGACCTACAAGAGACAACCAATTTGTAGCTTTTCATTTTTCTTTTTCAGTGCAATCTCATCATTTACCCACTAAACATTCCGATTGAAAAAAAAAAAAATTGGAAAAATTTCAATATTTAAACAATTTTAGGGGAAGGGGGCTCAGTTTTTCATACAACGTTATAATAAATCGATCCTCCATTTCGGAACCGCTCGCCGGTACAACATTACCACCACCTGCAAAGTTGATGTTTATCAAGTTTTTTTTTAACTTTTTTCAGTGCAAGTTTATCGATTAAACCCTAAACCTTTTGACTGTCAAAAAAAAAAAAAAATTGTAAAATTTCAATATTTAAACAATTTTAGTGGAAGGGGGCTCAGTTTTTCATACAACGTTAAAGTAAATCGATCTCCCATTTTGAAACCACTCGCCGGTACGACATTACCAACACCTGTAAATTGGTTGATTATCAATTTTTTTTTTACTTTTTTCGGTGCAGTCTTATCGATTAAATCCTAAACTTTCCGATTGACAAAATAATTTGTAAAAATCTCAGCATTTAAACAATTTATGGTGGGTGGGGGGCTCAGTTTTTCATACAATGTTATAGTAAATCGATCCTGTTCAATTAACTTTTTTGCTTGCGCATATTCAACAACTGAATCCTTTGCGAAATTTTTGAATAAAGCCATTCTTAGAGTTTCCGAGGAAGATGCCATCGTAAGAACTGAAGAAAACTTGAAAAAGACAAAAACAAGAACAACAACTCGTCCCAAAAAACAACACAAAGCGACCCCAAGTGATTCCAAAATGGAGGAGCGATTTATTAAACGTTGTGAGACACTGAGCCCTTCCTAAAATTTGTTTAAATATTGAAATTTTTCCAATTTTTTTTTTTTTTTTGATAATCGGAAACTTTATGTAATAATCAATAAGACTCCGCTGAGAAATGTAAAAAAAAAAAAATGAAAAACAACATATTTAATTTATTTCGCCCTACGCTCTTTGTTTCTAGTGAAATTTCCCTGTCTCTCAATCACTCAAATTGGAATGCATACTTGGCCAAATCAATTCGCCTTAGAATCTCAGTGTCGCACCTTTTATCTTTTGTTATAGAACAATTCTTCCCAGTACCTATTTGATTTTGGTGTCCCCCGCCTGTTGTTGGCATTTAGGGCTCCACATTTTACTGATGACAATGCATTCAGTTTTCTTGTATTTTATTTGTAGTCCTTTCTTTCCGCTTTCTTCGGCTGCCTTCTGTAGAAGGTTTTGTACTTTTTCTACAGAAATGTAGAATGATCTATGTTATATCTAATTTATGAAAATATTTACACACTTTGGCGGACCTGAAGCAGACTACCACCAATTTAATTTCGTTGTTTTTCATTTTTTTAACCCTCTAGGGCCATTCGTATCATATTTGATACAGTATGAAAACAAGCCTTGAAAGAAATATTTTCCTGAAAAATTTTTTAAGAGAAATATTTTATAAATTTCAAATGAAAGCAGTATTGACTGCTCAGTCAATAAATACCAAATGTTTCCTTAGAGGGAAATACCAAATGTTTCCTTTTTTGGAAAATACTGTATCAAATATGATACGAATGGCCCTAGAGGGTTAAGTAGTAATTAGTGGGGGATCTGTTTATTACTTCATAACAATATAGAACTGATCCCCCACTTTATGACAAGTAGAAGCCTTAATCATATTATATTATTAACCCTCTAGGGCCATTCGTATCATATTTGATACAGTATGAAAACAAGCCTTGAAAGAAATATTTTCCTGAAATTTTTTTTAACCCTCTAGGGCCATTCGTATCATATTTGATACAGTATGAAAACAAGCCTTGAAAGAAATATTTTCCTGAAAAATTTTTTAAGAGAAATATTTTATAAATTTCAAATGAAAGCAGTACTGACTGCTCAGTCAATAAATACCAAATGTTTCCTTATAGGGAAATACCAAATGTTTCCTTTTTTTGGAAAATACTGTATCAAATATGATACGAATGGCCCTAGAGGGTTAAGTAGTAATTAGTGGGGGATCTGTTTATTACTTCATAACAATATAGAACTGATCCCCCACTTTATGACAAGTAGAAGCCTTAATCATATTATATTATTAACCCTCTAGGGCCATTCGTATCATATTTGATACAGTATGAAAACAAGCCTTGAAAGAAATATTTTCCTGAAAAATTTTTTAAGAGAAATATTTTATAAATTTCAAATGAAAGCAGTACTGACTGCTCAGTCAATAAATACCAAATGTTTCCTTATAGGGAAATACCAAATGTTTCCTTTTAGGAAAATACTGTATCAAATATGATACGAATGGCCCTAGAGGGTTAAGTAGTAATTAGTGGGGGATCTGTTTATTACTTCATAACAATATAGAACTGATCCCCCACTTTATGACAGGTAGAAGCCTTAATCATATTATATTATTAACCCTCTAGGGCCATTCGTATCATATTTGATACAGTATGAAAACAAGCCTTGAAAGAAATATTTTCCTGAAAAATGTTTTAAGAGAAATATTTTATAAATTTCAAATGAAAGCAGTACTGACTGCTCAGTCAATGAATACCAAATGTTTCCTTATAGGGAAATACCAAATGTTTCCTTATAGGGAAATACTGTATCAAATATGATACGAATGGCCCTAGAGGGTTAAAAACCTTTTTTCAGCGCAGTAAGATCGATTGTTACTTAAACTTTCCGATTATCAAAAACACTTTGAAAAATTACAATATTTAAAAAAAATTGGGGGGGGGGTCACCTTCTCATAAAACGTTAAAGTAAATCGATCCTCCATTTTCAAACCACTGTAAGGTTGTATGAGAAACTGGTCCCCCCACTAAAATCGTTTAAATATTTTACATTTTTTCAATTTGTTTTTGTCATTCGTAAAGTTTAAGGTGTAAAAGATAATATTGCACAGAAAAAAAAAACCAAAAAAAAAACCCAAAATTTGATATTGAACAAATTTACAGGTGGCGGTAATGTCGTACCGGCGACTGTTTTCAAAATAGAGGCTCGATTTACTATAACGTTGTATGAGAAACTGATCCCCCACCCCATAAAATGTTTAAATATTGAAATTGTTCAAAATGTTTTTGTCAATCTAAGCTAAGGGGCTAATCGATAGAACTGCGCTGAAAAAAGAAAAAAAAGAAAAAGAAAAACGACGAAATTAAACGTGGTGGTAGTTTGCTTCAGGTTCACCCCAACTTTTTTAAAAATAATTTTTTAGTTCATAAGTGAACTTTAAAACGAATTTATCTAATATTATTAAAGTATTTGGTTTTTAGATGAAAATATTAACTAAATATCTTGTACAAATGGTGGGTTTATTTTATTTAATATTTTCTTTTGTAAGTTGGACATGTAAAAGTTAGAAAATAAAGAGCCGAGAGGGCTGCCCATTGCTACGCCGTCAATCTGGGTATAAAGACTACTGAAATGACCGTCGAAAGAGTCTTGTGTCGTGAACGTTAATGAAAAATTTTTAAAAATATTGTGGGGCTTAATTTTTAGAGATGACAGGGAATTTTTAGGGATGATGAATGTTTTTTTCAAATAATATCAATTATTTCGTGGATTGTAAAAGATTTTAAGCGTCTAAGGGTGCTAAGATGTCTCGAGGTTTCTTGGCTCGAACAATTTGTAAAAATTCGTTAGTAAAGCTGACACTGTATTTGGTAGGTAAGTTTTATTCTTCTATTTACCGTGCCTCTTTAAGACGTGGGCGATAATGACTCTCCATCATTTCCTGTTCCTAGCGTTTAATAATATTCGCCGTTTTGTTATTTCTCCTAAACCGTGTTCCGCCATCCATTTATTCAAACTCACAAAGTTAAACGTTGTTTTTCTTTGTGTCTCTGGCCATTAATATTCCCTGTGAGTATAAAATTTTCCAAGCCCTCCTTCCTCAATATGTGACCTAGAAGTTTTAACAAACTGTTACTGAATTGTGTCATGGTCCTGCTTTATTGTGCATTTGACAAAATAAAAAACAAACATCGTGCTTATAAAATATAAAATGGAGACAATTTACCCATCACACGATATATATATATATATATATATATATATATATATATATATATATATAATTTTATGGTTACAACGTAAGCTTGTATGCACATACATGTTCAATCTTCACCCCCAAAACAGGTGGTATGTTTCACATTTCATACATCTTAACAAACATTACACATATATACCTATATATACCGGCAAATATCCTTCGGATATTTTTATGTTTATTTTCACCTAAAATTAA
>JBBBDQ010002177.1:2707500-2712500 GCA_037127315.1 Ascarosepion bandense
TATCTATCTATTTCATTCTGTTTCTATCTATCTATCTATCTATCTATCTATGTGCGTATGTCTGTCAGGTTTTGTTTTCAATTGTGTTTGCGTATTTGCGTATTTGTGTGTGTGCTTGAGAGAGAGAGAGAGAGAGAGAGAGAGAGAGAGAGAGAGAGAGAGTTTTTTCCCATAAGGGGTAAATATCTTTGTGAATTTATTTCCATTCCAACCTATGTATGCAAGTCGTGTTTGTGTGTGTGTGGCATTCTTGGTTAATCCCCTATTGCCCCCCCCCTACTAGGTGGGTGGGGGAATTGCAACACAAGGTCAGTTATTTAAAGTGGGGACTATGATCGCCTACACTCGGGTCATTGGACAAAAAAAAATCTAACCATACGCGGGCCCCGGACACTAAAACTGTTCTGTACGTCTGTATCTAATCAGGTGCAGTTTTTGTTGCTGCATTACCCCGAGTGTACCCACCTACAACTCTACACAGTTGCACAATCATAATATATATATATATATATATATGTGCACTAATTTGAGTCTGCTTCCGTTCCACGCGTCTTTGTGAGTATGTGTGTTGACGGCGATGACACAGGTTGAGAACAGCTAATAGCCTCACAACTTTCGACGATTTTATAACTCCCACCTATTCTTCCTCGTTTGTTTGCATTTTTACTATTCATTTCTGGTTTTTTTTCTCTCTCCTTGTTCCTCATTCTAATCCTTATCTCACTTTTTTTTTTATTTTTTTATTTTTTTTTGCATTTTATTTCCCGCCACTGCTTACAGCAAGACGCTCCAAAAAAAGAGGGGGGAAAAAAAAAAAAAAAAAAAAGATAAAATGAAAAGAAAAAAATATGAATAAAAAGATTTCGACATAACCTGTTACAGACTTTTCATGTGTTTGTTTTCATCACTTCTCGACACACCCTCCTCCCCACAAAACAAAAATAAAAAAAATATAAGGAAAGAAAAAGAAAAAAAAAAGAAACAAATTTCCTTTTTTGAACATTTTTCTCTGCTTCTGAAAAAAAATTAAAAAAATAGCAAATCACTACAAACTGGAATCAAGAATTTCTTCGTAAAGCCGACGGAAATTTGTACAGTTTTCATCAACTATCACCTCCCATGACAACAACCACAAAACGATACCTCTTCTAACCCGACCAACGTATACCAAACAGGAGGGGGAAAAAATGCGATTTACATCGCTTTAAAGCTGATACTAACTGCGATTCGTGTATTTATTAAAAAGCATCTCATCAGTAAACCAGTCATGGATCATTCGACAGGCATTTTTTGCTTAATTGCGGCCATTATATTAGGGGTAAGTAAACAATTAATTAGAATATTTTTAATTATTATTAACTTTTATTATTAAAAAAAAAAAAAGAAACGAAACCATAAAAAAAAAACAATATAACAATGATAGCTTCACACCCGTCTCTTTGAACAAGAGTGGAGATATATATCCCTTGTTTCAAATTTAAAACTGGGTTTCCAGTTCCCTAAATTCTACGTCAATTCTAGACTTTTAACAAACTTTGAAATTATATTACTTTATTTATTTTTCCTCAATTAAAATAGGGAGATTAACCTACTGTCCTATCCTTTTATTGCCTCTAATCTTACTCTAGAGATAATGTATGTCTCCTTACAATCTTAGACCCCGTTCTATTTTATTTTTTTTAATCATATCACCCCAAGCAAGGCGGTAACGCCACTGATGCGCAGGGGGCTACGTAAGGGTAAAAAGAATGGAAAAGAGAAAGCCGGAAACCGCATCCTAAACAGGAAACAAGGGACGAGCCTCTTCACCTGTTCAATAGATGTGGGTGGAGTGTGAACCGGGCGATAGTTTAGTCTATCTACTCCAATTGAAAAAAAAAAAATAATAATAATAAAAAAGGAAAAGAGTGAAAAGAAAAAGCCTTAGGTAGGCTACTAATTGTCACTTCCTGCTTCACGAGCTTTCACGATGTCCTGTGAATTATACATTCTCAAAGCCAGCTTTACTTACTTTTCGAAGAAATTTCAACTGCTTCTTTCTGATTTTAATTAGACAAGTATATATTTTTGCTTCCATTTTGCTTACAACCATCTTACATGTTTAGTTTATTGCATTCCCAGCATCCTTCTGTAGAACCATATATATCACTGTTACTTCAAGTCACTTCTTTCTCCATTAAGAAAATGTAAAACAATTCAAAACAATCCGGTACAAGAAGTCAGTCAAAAGCCATACGTGATACACACTTTGGGCGATCATGTCTCTTTCGAGAGATGACTGAATGGGCAAAAAGATTATCCTGCAGTAGGTTGCTATTGCTTTCTGCGATAGACTGGTTACCAGCCAAGGCTATAGAACCCAGTCTGTCCTATCATTTGACTCATAGTTACAGGGGAAGAGCTGTATTATTTTATTAAGTAGTAATGAGTAGGTGATTAGTTTATTACTTCATAATAATATAAAACAGATCCCCCACTTTATACCCAGTATAAGACTTAATCATGTCTCTAACTATTATATTCTGTCAGTCAGTTGAGTGCGATACATGATACACGCTTGGGCGATCATGTCTTGAAAGAGACATGGCTGACTAGACAGAAGATTATCACGCAGTAGGTTGCCGTTGCTTTCTGCGGAAGACTGGTTACCAGCCAACGTTATAAAACCCAATATGTCCTATTATTTAACCCATAACTGGAGGGAAGAGACTGATTAATACTTTTACCAAGGGTATTTGTGCGTAAGTGAATGCCATGAATTCAGCTGGAATTCAAATTCGCTTCCACCTGATTTGTTATTCGGAGTCGATATTCACTGCATCACAAAAATGTGGTGTAATTTGATTTTGTTTTTATCTATCTAAATCTTCCTTCCTTCCTTCCTTCCTTCCTTCCTTCCTTCCTTCCTTCCTTCCTTCTTTCCTATATCTCTTCTGTTTATATATATATATATATATATTGTGTGTATTTTGGCAGCATTTTTTCATTAATGCAGGTTTCATTGAATAATATAGACAAATTATGTCTATTAATTTTGTGTAGGATCCGTTCATACCGTCTGATATACTTGATGGTGATGTCGTTGAAAGACAACAAAAAATCACAGTAATTGTTGATTTTTTTATCGGGTCTAAGCTTTCGGCTCACATAAGCCATTATCAAAGAGTAAATATTAACACACAGTAAACATAGAACATTTAAGTTATTAACAATAAAGATAATTAAATTGAAAATATAAGTCCATCCCTACCGTGGCGGATGGACGAAGACAGTGACAAAATAGTGGCGTTGTGGTCCCTGGTTTGATTACAGACATTTGAGTACGTTATTGGAAATATCGAAATTGATTGTATTCAAACCAGGTTTAAATTGTTTAATGTAGATTGCTTCGAGGATTTTTAGTTTCTGTTTATTATTTTCTTGTTTAAGTATGTACATCTTATCAACGAGCGTTTTTCTCAGAAGTGTGCGTTGATAACCGTGTTGTTTTAAATGACGGAATATATTTGAATTTTCATTTAATTGCAACGTCAGACGCCGTGAGAGCGAATTTGTAGTGTGGCCAATGTAGATAACAACCTCAATAATATCTACAATGAAACCTGCATTAATATATATATATATATATATATATATATATATATATATATATATATATATATATAGAGAGAGAGAGAGAGAGAGAGAGAGAGACCTGCAAACAAATGCACTTTTTATATCCCCTGTCTTCATGAATGTGTTCATGTGAACCTACATTCACGGTTTCTGCTCCGATGAATTTCCATAACTGGTGCCCCCTAGGTATGAATTTGAAAGAGATACTAGAATGCCAACTAGGTCCCACAATTTTACAGTGAAACAGATAAAATGTAACCGCAATTTCTACTCTAACAGCTTCTTTTCTCGCACTTCCCGCCTGTGGAATTCCCTTCCATATATTTGCTTCCCCGACAGCTACAATCTCCAGGAGTTCAAATGTAAGGTCAATAGACATCTATCACACTAACTCTCATACATTCCCTCAAACACTCTACCCATCTACCCAACCCCCATCCTCGGTATCCTCATCCGTCTACCACCCTCCTTCCGACATTTCCTATATCTAACCCCTCTTTCTCATCACTTTCCCCTATGTAACCCTCTGCGCAATACTGGCAGTGGAATGCCTTGCTCGGGGTGAAATGATATATATATATATATATATATATATATATATATACATATTAATATATATATATATATATATATATATATATATATATATATAAACTTATTTATAAATAGAAATTTGTCTGTGTGTGTGTATGTCTGTGTAGGTGTATGTGTGTGTGTGTGTGTCTGTGTGTGTTTATGTGTGTCCTTTACCTATAGACTCCGAAACGGCGGAACCTATTTTCTTGAAAATCTACACACTTGTACTATAAGCGTCTGTGAGTGTTCTTAGCTAGGTTTTGTGTCGAGGTACCCCCGATAAATATCGAAAATCGATAATCGAAAAAATCGCGTTATAGAAGGAGTGGTCCGATTTTAATCAAATTTGATACACTCATAGACAAAGACATAAGAAACGATATTCAGAAGTTTCAAGGTCGCAGTTCTTATAATAGTGCAGAAAATCGATAATATGTATATATAAAAGGCAAGACGTTTGTGTGTGTGTCTGTTTATCTGCCTGTATGTCTATATTTTTCAACCCTTTTATTTTAGTTTTTGCTTCGGGTTTTGGCTCTAATTAGGTATAATTGTAGTTCTTAGTCTCAGCCATGATACCATTTACTCAGAGGAGCCTTCAAAATTCAGTTTACGACGAAAAAACTTATATGATATCGATACCAGAAAATCAAAATTTGACTTACATCCATTCATTTTTCTTTCAGTTTACGGTTTCGCTTTAACTGGAAACAACTATTGCTTTTTAGTCTTTCGTGCCAACGTCCAAAGAGTCTGAGCTCCAGGACCATGGATTAGTTTTAACGCTTTCATTACACCCGAGCAACGCC
>JBBBDQ010002177.1:2715000-2847500 GCA_037127315.1 Ascarosepion bandense
CCCGCAGTAGGTTGCTATTGCTTTCTGCGGAGAGAAGAGACTGATTGATACTTTTCCCAAGGATATTTGTACGTAAGTGAATTCAACCGGAATTCGAACTCGGCTCCCCGATTTGTCGTTCCGAGTCGATATTCAGTACACCACAAAGCACGTCATATAAAAGTCAAAAACGTACAGCGAGGACAGGGCAGTTCTTGATATGGCAGCAATACTTAAATTCTGGTCTGATCTGTCTTTGTAAAGATAGAGTATAGCAGGGAGAGTCATTTACCTACTGAAGCAGTACAATGACCAATCACATTTTTCAGTAACTCTACCAATTTTTCGGATATTAAGTTCTGCTTGAGGCCTGGAGAGATCTTGAATACCGTTCAAGATGTACAAGGCAAATGAGACTCCTTGAGAGAGAACTTGCTTGGGTTTTGGCTTACTGAGGCCTGGAGAGATCTTGAATACCGTTCAAGATGTACAAGGCAAATGAGACTCCTTGAGAGAGAACTTGCTTGGGTTTTGGCTTACTGAGGCCTGGAGAGATCTTGAATACCGTTCAAGATGTACAAGGCAAATGAGACTCCTTGAGAGAGAACTTGCTTGGGTTTTGGCTTACTGAGGCATGGAGAGATCTTGAATACCGTTCAAGATGTACAAGGCAAATGAGACTCCTTGAGAGAGAACTTGCTTGGGTTTTGGCTTACTGAGGCATGGAGAGATCTTGAATACCGTTCAAGATGTACAAGGCAAATGAGACTCCTTGAGAGAGAACTTGCTTGGGTTTTGGCTTACTGAGGCATGGAGAGATCTTGAATACCGTTCAAGATGTACAAGGCAAATGAGACTCCTTGAGAGAGAACTTGTTTGGGTTTTGGCTTACTGAGGCATGGAGAGATCTTGAATACCGTTCAAGATGTACAAGGCAAATGAGACTCCTTGAGAGAGAACTTGTTTGGGTTTTGGCTTACTGAGGCATGGAGAGATCTTGAATACCGTTCAAGATGTACAAGGCAAATGAGACTCCTTGAGAGAGAACTTGCTTGGGTTTTGGCTTACTGAGGCATGGAGAGATCTTGAATACCGTTCAAGATGTACAAGGCAAATGAGACTCCTTGAGAGAGAACTTGCTTGGGTTTTGGCTTACTGAGGCATGGAGAGATCTTGAATACCGTTCAAGATGTACAAGGCAAATGAGACTCCTTGAGAGAGAACTTGCTTGGGTTTTGGCTTACTGAGGCATGGAGAGATCTTGAATACCGTTCACCCCGCCATTCCTCACCATCTTTCGGGCTTTTTTTATTTACACAATCAACTCTTTATCTAATTCAGCAATCACCACATCACGTTTGACGCCCAACAGGTCCTTTACTATAGTCTTAAAATTTAAAAAGGGCTAATATTTCCTTTCATCTAATGTGCATATATCCTCTTTAAGCCTTCTCTTTCTTTTCTTTAATTTTGACTGTCTTAGCGGCTTCGTTCACCAACAACACGGGAACTATTTCTGCCACATTTACTACTTGGTTTGGGTCTATAAAATACTTCCATGTGGGATTCTTTCCTAGGTCCCTCTTCGTAGCTATCTCTCTACCCACGTCTTGTGTATCACGATTTTCTACTTATTTCATACCCCCTGGCTCTCTTTGGCTAGTGGTACCGCCGATTGTTCGTTTAATAATCAACCTATAAATTCGGGCGGTTTCGACTGTGAACTCTGGACCTCCTTATTCTCTGTCGAATGGCAGTCCAATACTCTTTCATTCCTCCATTTTTTTAGGGAGTTGGGAGAGGGGTATCTCATCCTCCTCTTCCCATTCACTTTCCACGCATGCCGTCTCTCTCTCAGCCGACCCGTAGACTGGTTGACATTTATCTACGGCCTCCAACCAAATTTTTTTTCAACAGTCTCGCCTTCCCCGCAAAAGCTCGGCACCTTTGGTCCCCCCAACAGACTCAAGTTCTCAGAAGGTCTCTGTTCTATATCGTCAACCTCCGACCTGCCGTTCCCTGTTCCTCCCCGTGGTTAGACATTTAATATGTATCAATGCAACCAGCAATGAATGAAAAACGAGAAGAGAATCGATTTACGGGAAATCGGCAAGCCACCACAATTTCAGGGAGAAACCCAAAAAAAAAAAAAAAAAAAGACAAAGGAGACTCTTTGAGAGAGAACTAGCATGGGTTTTGATTTACTGTATTTTACAAGCCTGTCTTGCTCCATAAAGATGAGTTAGAAATAGTCATACATGATTAAGGAGAGACAACAAATGTACAGTCATAACCTAAGCATTCTGTTCGATAAAAACATGAAGGGTCGACGAGTGCAATTCTGAAAATTAGCATTTTTAGTGAAACAATTTAAATATCAAGGAAGCATATTCTCAGAAGATGCAAAGTGTAACACAGAAATCTGAAGAGCATTGGAATAGGAAAAGATATTTTCCAATAGATGAGCAAAGTAGAAAAAGGCAAATATTGCGTGAAACAAAGAAAAGAGTACTGAACTGTTATGTAATATCAGTCCTCCTATATGGCAGTGAATGCTAGAGAGGCCTTCCAAAGGCTAAGCAAAGTATTAAGAAACAGGAAAATCTCATTAGAAACAAAGAAAAGAGTACTGAACTGTTATGTAATATCAGTCCTCCTATATGGCAGTGAATGCTGGAGATGCCTTCCAAAGGCTAAGCAAAGTATTAAGAAACAGGAAAATCTCATTAGAAACAAAGAAAAGGGTACTGAACTGTTATGTAATATCAGTCCTCCTATATGGCAGTGAATGCTGGAGATGCCTTCCAAAGGCTAAGCAAAGTATTAAGAAACAGGAAAATCTCATTAGAAACAAACAAAAGAGTACTGGACTGCTATGTAATATCAATCCTCCTATATGGCAGTGAATGCTGGAGATGCCTTCCAAAGGCTAAGCAAAGTATTAAGAAACAGGAAAATCTCATTAGGAACAAAGAAAAAAGTACTGAACTGTTATGTAATATCAGTCCTCCTATATGGCAGTGAATGCTGGAGATGCCTTCCAAAGGCTAAGCAAAGTATTAAGAAACAGGAAAATCTCATTAGAAACAAACAAAAGAGTACTGGACTGCTATGTAATATCAATCCTCCTATATGGCAGTGAATGCTGGAGATGCCTTCCAAAGGCTAAGCAAAGTATTAAAAAACAGGAAAATCTCATTAGAAACAAAGAAAAGAGTACTGAACTGTTATGTAATATCAGTCCTCCAATATGGCAGTGAATGCTGGACAATCTCCTCATAAATGAAGAAAAGACTTGACTTACCAGAAATGTGGTTCTACAGAAGGATTCTGAGAATGCCATGTTTCTGTGTATTTCTGAAAGTTAACGTCGGTGGTGGGGGTGGAGCAACGCTTCAAATATCTCGAAAATGTATTAACAGACAGATAGAAAGAGCGGCATTTTTAAATGTGTTTTCTTTGTAAATGCAACTGGATATGTGATCTAACCAATGTTGTCTACTTTCTTTCGACTTTATATATTTTTAATGAACGTAGATGTAAATTTACTGTGGATGATCTAGCGATTAAAGTGCTTTCTATATACTTTCTTCTTAATTATTTAGACTGAAATTATGTCCGGTCTCGTTACGGTGAGCAATTAATGTGTTTAATATGTTTGTTTTTTTGTAAAATATCCCTTTTTTTTCATATAATATTTTATTTAAATTCCTTGACGTTTCTCCTCTGTATTCATTGTGGCAATCATTACAGGTGATACTCTAAATTCCTTCTTCAAGTTTTAGCATATTATTTTGTTTTGTATAAAGTCTTTTTATTGTTTTAGAAATACGTCTGGCATATTTTATGGTAAGTTGAGATAAATTGTTTTCAAGTTGTGATAGAGTTGGTAGGTAGAATAATATATTTCGATTCGTTGGGGTTGTCAGAATGGCCCACTCCTTTATTTTGAAATATTTTACGAGTTTTCTGTCAGGTGTTGAATATAAAATATTTAGGTTATTAGAGGAGGCTAATGACATTTCTAATGTGTTTCTCCCCTTCGTTAAGGGTTACAAATTATGGATGCTGTTAAATAGAATCCGATAATTATTCCGGATTCTATTTTATGATGAGAATAAATTTTTTCCATGTTGTCAAGGTCCCGATATCAAGAGAGAGTAAGAGAGAGAGAGAGAGAGAGAGAGAGAGAGAGAGAGAGAGAGAGAGAGAGAGAGAGAGAGAGATAAAACGACAGACAGACAGACAGAGAATAAAAACATACAAATATCAAAGAGAGAGAGAGAGAGAGAGAAAGAGAGAGACAAATAAAGAATTAACAAATATAAATAATATTATATGTGTGCATATCAAGAGAAACAGAGACAGAGAGAGAGAGAGACAGACATACAGACAGACAGACAAAAAACAGACAGACAGTGACATCGACAGAGAATTTATTATATCAAATATTTACTTATTAAGAGAGGGAGAGAGAGATAGAGAGAGATAAAATGACAGACAGACAGACATAGAATAAAATCATACAAATATCAAGAGAGAAAGAGAGAGAGAGAGAGAGAGAAAGAGAGAGACAAATAAAGAATTAACAAATATAAATAATATTATGTGTGCATATCAAGAGAAACAGAGACAGAGAGAGAGAGACAGACAGACAGACAAAAAACAGACAGACATCGACAGATAATTTATTATATCAAATATTTACTTAAGAGAGAGGGAGAGAGAGAGAGAGAGATTGACAGACAGACAGAATTAATAAGATTAATATTAAATATTTACTTATCAAGAGAGAGAGATGCAGAGAGAGATTGACAGACAGACAGCGAGACAGAATTAATAAGAATAATATTAAATATTTACTTATCAAGAGAGAGAGAGAGAGATGCAGAGAGAAGGTGAGAGAGAGAGAGAGACAGACAGACAGACAGACATAGAAACAGATAATTAATAACAATAAATAACATTGAAAATCTACTTATCTTGTCCCTTCTTTGAGTTTCGCAAAAATTATATTCTCACGTTTAGATAAAAAAAAAAAAAGAATTTTTTTTCTTACACGTCGAACGTCGAAACATCGTTTTCAATATGATCACCGAAGTTAAGCAACGTGGAGTCTGGTCAGTACTGAGATGAATGACTGCTTTGAAATACCAGGTGCTGTAAGCTTGAATATGTGTGTGGTATAAAGGGTTACAGCCATATCACTTTAAAACATAGTTTCCCATGCGAGCACCGAAGTTAAGCAACGACGAAACTAATTAGCACCGGGATGGGTGACCGGTTAGGAATATCAGGTGTCGTAATCTTTGATGGGCTGGTGATGTAATGGTGGATGGCTCAGAATAGTTAATAAGAAAGAAGAGTTCTTATCAGTTGGGTTCGTTATCGTCACTCTAGGGATGTGCTTTGTGGGGCAGTGGATATCGTCTTAGAAGGGGGAATCAGAGAGACGAGTTCGAATTCTAGTTGAATTTGATGGATTTGCTTACGCCCAAATAACCATGGGAAAGGTATTATTCCGCGACTTCTCTCTCCAGCTATGGGTTAAATAAAAGGACAGATTGGGTACTATAGCCTTGGCTGGCATCCAGTCTACCACAGAAAGTAATAGCAACCTACTGCGGGATAATCTTCTGCCCAGTCAGTCATGTCTCTTTCGAGACATGATCGTCCAAAGCCTGTATCACGTATAGCACTTAACTGACTGACTGAATATAATAGTTGAAAACATGATTAAGGCTTCTACTGGGTATAAAGTGGGGGATCAGTTTTATATTGTTATGAAGTAATAAACAGATCGCCCAATATTTACTACTTAATAATATAATTAATCTCTAGACTGGATTCTTTAGCCTTGGTTGGCAACCAGTCTACCGCAGAAAGCAATGGTAACCTATTGCGTGATAATCTTCTGCCCAGTCAGTCATGTCTCTTTCGAGACATGATCGCCCAAGCGTGTATCACGTATGGCACTTAACTGACCGACTGAATATAATAGTTGAAAACATGATTAAGGTTTCTACTGGACATAAATTGGGGGATCCGTTTATTACTTCATAACAATATAAAACTGATCCCCCACTTATTACTACTTAATAATATAGTACATCTCTTTCCCCTTTAGCTATGAGTCAAATAATAGGACAAATTGGGTTCTATAGACTTGGTCGGCAACCAGCCTACCACAGAAAGCAATAACAACCTACTGCGGGATAATCTTCTGCCCATTCAGCCATGTCTTTTTCGAGACATGATCGCCCAAGTGTGTATCACGTATGGCACTTAACTGACTGACTGACCATTGTAAAGGCATTGATCCACTTCTTCTTTCATACCTTAAGTTATGAGTTAATTAGTAAGATTTATATCACAAAACAAATTTATTTAATACAAAAAGTATGTCTTTAAATAACCTATAAAGGGTTGATAAACCGTAGAAAACGAATCAATTAATGACTCATTCAACTTTTCTTAAAACACGTTGATTTATGACGGAAAGTATTCATGTGCAGAAACGTCTTTTAAGAAAGAGTTAATTTCTGAAGATGTTCCTTCTCAAATCGAAACGCGTCACTCTTCATTTTTATTTTTTATTCATTTTTCAATTCGATTACCCTTATCTAGACGCTGTGGACATAAAAATTAGTACTACTTTGTCTGAAGATCTTACGAACGTGGAACTGTTAGCATACAGTGTTGATTTAGATGTCTATAATGTCTTGGACAGTTATAAATACTCGATTTCAGATATTAAGCACTGTTACCCAAGAGAATAGTAAATTTTAAAGAATATATATATGTGTGTGTGCGTGTGTGTGTTTGTGTGTGTGTGTGTGTGTGCGTGTGTGTGTGTGTGAACATTAATTTTAATCGATGCATTTATTTGAGTAAATATTTTGTTGTTAATCAAATAGTATCTATTTAAACTTATTTATAAATGGGACTTTGTGCGTGTGTGCGTGTCCATCACCCATAAACCCCGAAATGGCTGAACCGACTTTCTTGAAAATTTGCACAGTTGTACTATAAGCGTCTGCGAGTGTTCTTCCGACATTTTACTATAACTAATCACTCTTTCTCATCACTTTCCCCTATGTAACCCCCTGCTCAATAGTGGTAGTGGAATGCCTTGCTTGGGGTGAAATGACTAATATATATATATATATATATATATATATATATATATATATATATATATCAACTTATTTATAAATGGAACTTTGTCTGTGTGTGTGTGTGTGTGTGTGTGTGTGCGTGTGTGTGTGTGTCTGAACCGATTTTCTTGAAAATTTACACATTTGTACAATAAGCATCTGCGAGTGTTCTTAGCTAGGTTTTGTGTCGAGGTACCCCCGATAAATATCGAAAATCGATAATCGAAAAAATCAGGTTATAGAAAGAGTGGTCTGATTTTAATCAATTTTCATACACACATAGACAAAGACATAAGAAACGATATTTAGATATGTCAAGGTTGCAGTTCTTACAATAGTGCAGAAAATCGATAATATGTATATATAAAAGGCAAGATGTTTGTTTGTGTGTGTGTTTATCTGCCTGTATGTCTGTATTTTTTCAGCCCATTTATTTTAGTTTTTGCTTCGGGTTTGGCTCTAAGTAGGTATAATTGTAGTTCTTAGTCTCAGCCATAATTGGAGTAGATAGACTAAACTATCGCCCGGTTCACACTCCACCCACGTCTATTGAACAGGTGAAGAGGCTCGTCCCTTGTTTCCTGTTTAGGATGCGGTTTCCGGTTTTTCTCTTTTCCAATCTTTTCACTCTTACATAGGCCCCTGCGCATCAGTGGCGTTATCGCCTTGCTTTGGGTGATATGATTAAAAAAAATGATACCATTTATTCAGAGGACTTATTTAGCCTTCAAAATTCAGTTTACGACGAAAAAACTTATTTGATATCGATACCAGGAAATCAAAATTTGACTTAAATCCATTCATTTTTCTTTCAGTCTAGGGTTTCGCTTTAACTGGAAACAACTATTGCTTTTTAGTCTTTCGTGCCAACGTCCAAAGAGTCTGAGCTCCAGGACCATGGATTAGTTTTAAAGCTTTAATTACACCCGAGCAACGCCGGGCTATACTGCTAGTATTTATATATTTATTTCTACCGGCCTGATTATTTTCGATAAATTTTGTCCGAAAATGTGAGTCATTCGGCAGGATTCGAACCTGCGACACTTATTAACATAGGGGAAGCCACCAATTTATCTGGCGCCTCTTAAACCTCTCGACCACGAATGATACCACAGTCCAAACGATGTAACTCGAGTCTATATAGCACAACTTTCGATCCTACGCAGATAACCATCTCTTCTCTGAAATGTATCGTCATGTCAACAAAAGTAAACGTACAATGTTACGGAAAATCCCGAAGATTAACGAAATAAATATAAAAATAGTCAGCCAGTTAAGCGCCATACGTGATACACGCTTTGGGCGATCATGTCTCGAAAGGGACATGACTGACTGGGCAGAAGATTATCCCGCAGTAGGTTGCCATTGCTTTCTGCGGTAGACTGGTTGCCGACCAAGGCTATAGAACCCAATCTGTCCTGTTATTTGACTCATAGCTAAAGGGGGAAGAGATGTACTATATTATTAAGTAGTAATAAGTGGGGGATCAGTTTTATATTGTTATGAAGTAATAAACTGATCCCCCACTTTATGCCCAGTAGAAACCTTAATCATGTTTTCAACTATTATATTCAGTCGGTCAGTTAAGTGCCATACGTGATACATGCTTGGGCGATCATGTCTCGAAAGAGACATGACTGACTGGGCAGAAGATTATCACGCAATAGGTTACCATTGCTTTCTGCGGTAGACTGGTTGCCAACCAAGGCTAAAGAATCCAGTCTGTCCTATTATTTAACCCATAACTGGAGGGAAGAGACAGATTAGTACCTTTCCCAAGGGTATTTGTGTGTAAGTAAATGCAAGGAATTCAACTTCATTAAAAACAGAATATCTACTCAAATACGAGTATCGATTAAAAATTATGTTCAGACAAATAATTTCATTATGTGGGCTGTTAAAACTATTTCATTAATCTTCGGGATTTTCTATAATGCACACACACACACACACACACACACACACACACACACACACACACACACACACACATATATATATATATATATATATATATATAAAATACTTGTTGACAAGTATCATAGCATCATCGACATGCTAAAAATAATTTATGGCCTTATTAATAAAAAAGCAAAAACCAACACTCTATAATGTCAACTACGAACATGGTAACAACATGCTGACCGTGTTCAGGACATAAAACATACACACTAGTCTACAAACATACATAACACTACATACATTCTGTTACATGTAAAATAAAATCCATCCTCGATAATGGCTAAAAGTAGAGCCAAAAGCTCTCCGGTAAACAAAATATTTGGACAATTTTTATATAGCTTATATAGTTTATATCCTCAATACAAAAAAATTATACGATCACATAAAAATGCTTAACCATAATACCTTGTCTGTCATTTTTAATGAAACATGGATATGTTAGTCATGCACATATAAGTCTGTTTCGCTGTATCACAGATCATCACTGTGTCTATACACATCCACTTGCTTCTGGCCGGGATCGAAATTCGACCGATTTAGTGTCAGTCAGAGTCGCTACCCACTAAGCTATAGGCGCATGGAATCAGAGTAAGGCGGTTTTAACATGTTGTGTCTAAACAGTATATAAAAACGCCAGTCACCGAAAGAACTCAATTCATTTCCGAAGAGTAACGCATATATCGCAGAAGTGGAAACTGTTTTTAAAAAGATATATATATATATATATATATATATATATATATATATATATATATACGCTATTTTTACAATATTTACGCAATAATTACGCTCTCACACGCTAACTGAGCAATCTAGAAGAAAGGTAGACTTTGAAAAGTCATTCAGTAAAAAGGAATTGGAACACTCTAACTATTAGGCGCGTAATATGATATGCGCTAAAAAAGACTGCCTTCTTCCACCGAACGCCCCGTGGCCCAGGGGTAGAGTCGCCGACTGACGCCAAATCGGACGGGTTTCGACCCTGGGTTGTGTAGCAATCGGAGTCTAACCGTACTGATGAGCTGTGATACAGCGAAACAGATCTGTCTGCAGATGACAATATATATATATATATATATATATATATATATATATATATATATATATATGTGCAGGTAGTATCAGTGGTAGGATCGCAGTTTGATGTCAATACGGTGGGTTTCAATCCTGACTAGAAGCAATCGGATGTCTAACCGTACTGATAAGCTGTAATACAGCGAATGCGGATGACTATATATATATATATATATCCAGACACAAATATATATATTCATACACAAGCATACATAGAGACAGATACATATATATACGCATGAACACACCCACATACATATAAATAAATATATATATATAATACAAACAAATACACATACAGATACATCTACTCATACGCAAACGCTTTATATCTGTGTGTGATGACATGTTCTTGGGCCGACCCACTTATCATAATCTGACCACATGAATAAACAAGATATTTTATTTTGGATTCACATATTATTTCCACTTCCCTTCTCTCTCTCTCTCTCTCTCTCTCTCTCTCTCTCTCTGCACACACACACACACACACACACACACAGACATATATATGTATATAGTGTATTGAGGCAGCAAATAATTTTCTAAGCATATACTGTTAAAGAAAAGAGACGATGAATGTCTATTATGTTTAATCATGAGCAGTTCTAAACGTCGTATTTTGGCATGAATTTCTGATGACAATAAAGACAAAAATTCTCCAACATTTGCATAATTTTTTTTTAAGTTGGTTCTAAACTTTCGGCTCACATGAGCCATCTTCAGAGAAGTTACAAGGACGTTAACATTAAAACATCCACCATCAGTGATGATTTTATCTTGTGTTGACATAAAACTTTGTTAAGCAACAATAACAGTTACCAAATAGCAAACGCAGTTCGTAAATTTGTAATGCGGTTCTATGACACTTAATAAAATCACGTGTAAATCTGATCACCACAAGATATATATATATATATATATATATATATATATATATATATATATATATATATATCATGAAACATACATTCTCCCTTTTATTCTCTGATTTCTGACTCCTCTTCCTAATCTCACAATTCTTGCTGTCTTTCTGTCTCCTTGTCTATATCTATCGATTTCTCTCTCTGTCTATCTCTGTCTGTCTGTCTGTCTCTCTCTCTCTCTCTCCCTCTCTCTCGCTCTATATATATATATATATATATATCAGAATTGGTAGACGCTACAGATGTAGTACCTAATGTAAGGTATAAAATATATATACAAGGACAGAGCAAACATCAGATACATGAAAAAGATTACTTCAATGACATTGCCGTCCACGACTAAAAGTTTCACGTGTACATTAAGATGTTAATATGACTGTCACGTAACCTTCAGTCAGTCAGTCAGTTACCTGCCATACGTGTCACACAATTGGGCGAATGTCTCTTTCAAGACATGACTGACTAGGCAGAAGATCATTCCTCGTGGCTTGATATTTTTCTCTGCGGTAGACTGTAAATCAAGGCTATAAAACCCTATATGTCCTGCTATTCAACACATAGCTGGAGGGATAAGGGATGGCTTAATACTTTTCCTAGGGTTATTTGTACGTAAGTAAATCCAGTACACCACGACGTCCATCCTCATGGGACCAAAAAAGTAATATAATACAATTCTTTTATGAGTTTTATCCGATTATGAGTGAGTCCGTGTCGAAAAAATGGCGGCAAAATAATTATATCAGTATTACGTCTAACATATACATTGATGTACCTATTTTTTTGTATCGTATATTAAAATATAAAATAAAAAATAATGCGTGATTGGAGGGATATATATATATATATATATATATATATATATATATATATATATATATAGCCATCCGCAGATAGATGATCAGTACGTTTAGACATCCGATTGCTTTTATCAAGGATTGAAACGCAACCGAATTGTCATCAGTTAGCGAGTCTATCTCTGAGCCATGGGCGCTTGGTAGAAGAAGGCAGACTTATAGCGTGCGATATACCATGTAAACATACGCCAGTCGCTAAGAGTGTTCTAATTCATTACTGAATGAAGGATGTGTAGATGCTAAAGTAGCTACTTTTTTTTTTAAGTTTACCATTCTTCCAGAGTGCTCAATCAGGGTTTGCGAGCGTACATAGTCAACAATCTTTATGATAATAGCAAGGATATATATATATATATATATATATATATATATATATATGTATTTAAAAACAATATATATATATATTCTTCACTACTTGACAAAATAGTTTTTGCAAAAAAAATAATAATAAGATAAAAAGGCTCTGTTAAAGAGAAAACACGCGGCAAGAGCTTTCATAACTGGCAGTGTAGTTTAATAACTGGTAGTAAAGAGAATGAACTGAGTCAACTCTGCCTCTCTATTGTCTCTCGCTCCATAAGCGTAACAGGAGGGATATATATATTTTATAAGAGAGTGAAAGAACAGGTAGATTAAAAACGCATTATGTCATACACAAACATTTTTGTGTTTCAGAACAATGCTGTTCTTCCTCAGGTGATTACCTGAGGAGAAACAGTATTGAAAATCTTAGTGTAGTGATATAATGCTTTTATAAAACATTGTAATAAAAAATTACAATATATATATATATATATATATATATATATATATGTGTGTGTGTGTGTGTGTGTGTGTGTGTGTGCGTGTGTGTACGCCAGCGCGCGCGCGTGTGTGTGTGTATGTGTGTGTGACAATTTCTCTGACGAGCCGTAGGGCGAAACCGTGGTAGGTTGTTGGCTCTTGCTTAGATTTTCTGTCTTTGTTTGCTCTACTTTCGTATTGAGCGCTTTAGTGTTAGGGTTTTCGTCTTGGTTTTTTTTTTTCTTTCCTACGAATGCTTGACTTTTTGTTCATGTACTTCATTTGTTTCTTTTTTTTACTTCCCCTTCTTTTCCCCCGAGTTCGTTCTCGGCGGGTTGTACAAGACGATTTAAATTATAGCTTAATTAATACTAGTTTCGGCAGAGTTAGTTCTGTTACTATTAGTATTGTAATTACTATAGTTAATATTATATATATATATATATATATATATATATATATACTATATACTATAGTCATCCGCAGACAGATCTGTTTCGCTGTATTACAGCTCATCAGTACGGCTTAGACTCCGTTCGCTTCCTAACCCAGGATTGAAATCCGACCGAGTCGGCGTCAGTCGGCGATTCTACCCCTAGGCCACGAGCGTCCGGCAGAAGAAGGCAGGCTTTTAGCGCGTATAAACACGCCCAGTAGGTAGAGTGCACCAAATCATTATCGAATGATCGATGCGTATATATATATATAATCAAGTCTACCCCAAGCAACAAATGCTTTAACAAGAAAAAAATACTTGTTACAAAATAAATTTAATATTTAGTATAATAGCCTTTTGCTTTGAAACAATAAAATAATTGCGACAATTTACCAATCGCACCTAGTATATATATATATATATATATATATATAATCAAGTCTACCCCAAGCAAGGAATTTAAGCCACTAAGATACAAATATGTTCAAGAGTTACAAAACAGAAACTCAACGAAAGGAGCGAATACAGGAGAAGAGGAGTCACGACGACAGAAGATAGCGATTGACATTGCATTTAAATTTTCGCAGATTAACTTGGCTGGAAAGCACAAAACGGGAAGGGAGTTCTACATGCGATAAGTGCGAGAGAAGAAACTGTTAGCATAGAACTTACGGTAAAATCTCGCCAACCCAACGATATATCTATGGGACCTCGCTTCCATTTTAGTACTGCGCTTATATCCATAAGGCCTAGGTACCATAGCGAAGAGCTCACGCGAACAATATATTAATAGAAAAAGCACAGGGAGGCAACTTTACAGGGGTTGTAAATTCATTTAAGCCGAGTAGCCAGATCATGAACAGTAATATTTCGGATTCTTCTTCAAATTTTATCAAAGATACCTAGCTGGAGTACTGAACCATATGTGGCAGCAATATTCCATGCATGAACGAATTGTAGAATTATAGATATTATTTCGATGATGCATTTATATAAAAAACAATATTAATAATGTCTGAAAATTTATAGTAAGGGATTCTATTGAGTCCTACTTGTTATTACAAAAAAGTTTTAATTCATGAAGTAGTTGTTAAATAGAGAAATTAGGAATATAACGTTTTGGAAGATTGTAGAATATTCCAGTAAAATCTAGAGAATTCTAAAGGATTCTAGAATATGTAAATTAGGTGTTAGCCCCTATAAAAATAGGTTTTGTGAAGAAAGTAGTTAGTTGTTAAGAGGTTTTGCTGACAATATCAACTCCGGCTTTGATTCAACGATTAATATTCAGCCGAAAGTATCTCTAAGAACAAATTCCCGACCAACTAAAACCTGAAAGAGAACCTCATGAAACTAAATGGGTAAATACATATTTTTGACTCTTTTATTGACCATACTGGAAATTATTCATTATAAACGCATTTGAGGACTTCCATAAAGTATAGCACTTAAACTACTTCGCTAAGTTAACTGGGTAAAGATACTTGACACCTTCCTTCCCCTTAATAAGAAGAGTTGAAATTAATGCTTACAAGGTTTCACGGCTCTAGCATCATTCCTTTATTGTCAGCCTATAAATATTTCAGCCCAGTTGTACCCGAAAAGAAATAATGATGCTCTTAACAAGGAGAGTTGAAATTAATGCAAGCAAGGTTTCACGATTTTAGCATCTTCCTTTCATAGTCAGCCTATTGTTACGAGGATGCATTTATATAAAAAATAATATTAATAATGTCTAAGTTATCATAAGGGATTCTATTGAGTCCTACTTGTTATTACAAAAAAGTTTTAATTCATGAAGTAGTTGTTAAATAGAGAAATTAGGAATAGAACGTTCTGGAATATTGTAGAATATTCCAGTAAAATCTAGAGAATTCTAAAGGATTCTAGAATATGTAAATTAGGTGTTAGCCCCTATAAAAATAGGTTTTGTGAAGAAAGTAGTTAGTTGTTAAAAGGTTTTGCTGACATTATCAACTCCGGCCCGATCCAGGATTTGTATATCCAGCCGAAAAGAATCTCTACTAAAAGTTGCCGACCAACTAAAACCTGAAAGAGAACCTCATGGAACTAAAACGGTAAATAGATATTTTTGACTCTTTCATTGACCAAACTAATAATTATTTTTTATATAAACATTAGAGGATTTCCAAAAAGTATAGCACTTCAACTACTTCGGTAGATTAACTGGGTAATGATACTTGACACCTTATCTTCCCCTTCTCTCCTCGTAACAATGACCAGTAGTAAACTCGGTTTCTTGTTTTGAATGGAGCAAAGTTGTGTATTTGTAAATATTTTATTTGGTGTTTTTTGTAAATTAAACATTTGTCTGTGATTTAGCTCGGAGTTTTTTGTCAAAAATTTTTTAACACGTAACAAAATGTAAAATGAATTATGGAGAAAACAAATGTCTAGCGCGAGACAGAACAGAGTTTCTTTGTAACTGACCTAGTAATGGCTTCAATATATTCTTTGCACTTCATGCCAAAAATGTTACAAGAGAAGGCACAACGAGGCACTCTTCTAGTGGTTAGCATCGGCCATACTGATTGATTGGTCTCTCAGATAATTAATAAAGAACAACTTAGTTTTGGAAATTAACAAGTCATTCCTTCCTCCAGTTAACAACTGAAAGACGTTTTTGACATCACTTGTTAATCTGACCCTGAACTTTCTTAAAAATTGCGTTGAAAAAAAATTTATTTCTGAGCCTTCACATAAATTCATCAAAATCTCTCAGTTTTACACACACACACACACACACACACACACACACACACACACACACACACACACACTATATATATATATATATTTTAATTCAGATAGTTCAATCCAAGGGAAAAAAGCAGGAAGGTAAATTCCAAAAAACCCGATCCTAATTAATATTAAAAATTTTATTTTAATATTAAAAAATGATACAGGAAGAGAGCTCCATGTAATAAAATATTACAGAGCAAATATATATTAAAAAAAGATTAATTCAAAGATGTTGAATGGCCATTTCGATATGAAGATCCCCACGGGGGACAACACATCACCTCAGCAACAAGGATTTTTCTGTTGCTGAGGTGATGTGTTGTCCCCCTGGGGATCTTCATATCGAAATGGCCATTCAACATCTTTGAATTAATCCTTTTTTAATATATAGTTATCATTTATATATATATATATACATATATATATATATATATATATATAATAACTATAGTAATTATAACAATATTAATAGGAACAGAAATAATTCTGTTAATACTAGTAATAGTTATACTATAATTTAGATCGTCTTGAATAACCCCCCGAGGACGAACTCGGGGGGGGGGAAAAGGAGGGGAAGACGAACCCCAAGACGAAAACCATAACACTAAAGCCCTCAATACGAAAGTAAAGCAACAAAGACAGAAAATCTATGCAAGAACCAACAAACCTACCTAGGTTTCACCCTGAGGAGCCGAAGGGTGAAACCTAGGTAGGTTTTTTGGCTCTTGCATAGATTTTCTGTATACATATATATATATATATATATATAGGGTGTCCATAAAGTTCGTGTGCACTTTATTTAAGTTTCCACATGTCCGCCATCATTAGCAATACAAAGGGTAATACGATTTTGCAGTTCACGGAGAATATTTGCCAATTCATTTACAGTATTGCCTGAAATCATATTATTTATTTTAGCTTTCAAATCTTCTAATGAACTAAGTTTGATTGCATACACAATTGTTTTCACATGTCCCATAAAAATATCTAATGCAGTCAAATTTGGCGAACGTGGAGGCCAATAAAATGGTCCACCCCTTCCGATCCATCTGTTCGGAAATTCCTGATTTAGAAACTGTCTAAAACGCAGAGCGAAGTGACGAGGAGATCCATCTTGTCGAAACATTAAACTTTATTACATTTTTACAGATTATTTCTATCACAAATATAAATAAAGGTATAAATTTTTTAAATTGCACACGAACTTTATGGACACCCTGTATAAATGTGTATATATTGAAATTTTCTTATTACAATGGTTTATAAACGCATTATATCACTACACAAAAATGTTCATGTTTCAGAACAATATTGTTTTTCTTCAGGTGATATCTAAAAAATAAATAATAAAAATGATTTATTTTATTTTAATCTATCTGTTCTTTCACTTCATTATAATAATTATATATATATATATATATATATATATATATATATATATATTTGTGTATTTAGGTAGTAAATTTTCTTTTTGACACGTCAGAGTAGACATTATTTGAAGCAGGAAGAAAATTTACAGTAATTTTTAGCAACACAGTTTTGCGGTTATTTTTTGTTACTACAACTCACACCCCTGAAGATAATATCAGAAGGAGATTGAAAATACTTGGGAACATCGAGAAATGAATAATAAAATCATCTGTCAAATTTACAGCCGATTTCTTACATTTTTCAATTATAATACACGAAAGATTATCCGTGAGTATAAACGTATTTTATTAAAAATAAGTAGACACAATTTTTGCAATTTATTTTGTATATATATATATATATATATATATATATATAGCTCATAGTTAGAATCGCCGACTGACGCCAATTCGGTCGGGTTTCAATCCTGGGTAAAAAGCAATTGGCTGTCTAACCGTACTGATGAGCTGCGATATAGCGAAATATATCTGTCTGCAGATGACTATTTACGCTCTCACACCCTGATTGAGCAGTCTGGAAGAATGGTAGACTTTGAAAAACAATAGCTACTCTGGCATCTACGCATCGTTCATTCAGCAATGAATTAGAACACTCTCAGCTATTGGGCATGTATAATGATAATATACACACTAAAATGTCTGCTTCCTTCTACCGAGCGCCCGTAGCTCAGAGGTAGAATCGCCGACTGACGCCAAGTCGGTCGGGTTTCAATACTGGATAAAAAGCAATTGGCTGTCTGACCGTACTGATGAACTGCAAAACAGATCTGTCTGCAGATGACTATTTACGCTCTCACACCCTGATTGAGCAGTCTGGAAGAATGGTAGACTTTGAAAAACAATAGCTACTCTGGCATCTACGCATCGTTCATTCAGCAATGAATTAGAACACTCTCAGCTATTGGGCATGTATAATGATAATATACACACTAAAATGTCTGCTTCCTTCTACCGAGCGCCCGTAGCTCAGAGGTAGAATCGCCGACTGACGCCAAGTCGGTCGGGTTTCAATACTGGATAAAAAGCAATTGGCTGTCTGACCGTACTGATGAACTGCAAAACAGATCTGTCTGCAGATGACTATTTACGCTCTCACACCCTGATTGAGCAGTCTGGAAGAATGGTAGACTTTGAAAAACAATAGCTACTCTGGCATCTACGCATCGTTCATTCAGCAATGAATTAGAACACTCTCAGCTATTGGGCATGTATAATGATAATATACACACTAAAATGTCTGCTTCCTTCTACCGAGCGCCCGTAGCTCAGAGGTAGAATCGCCGACTGACGCCAAGTCGGTCGGGTTTCAATACTGGATAAAAAGCAATTGGCTGTCTGACCGTACTGATGAACTGCAAAACAGATCTGTCTGCAGATGACTATTTACGCTCTCACACCCTGATTGAGCAGTCTGGAAGAATGGTAGACTTTGAAAAACAATAGCTACTCTGGCATCTACGCATCGTTCATTCAGCAATGAATTAGAACACTCTCAGCTATTGGGCATGTATAATGATAATATACACACTAAAATGTCTGCTTCCTTCTACCGAGCGCCCGTAGCTCAGAGGTAGAATCGCCGACTGACGCCAAGTCGGTCGGGTTTCAATACTGGATAAAAAGCAATTGGCTGTCTGACCGTACTGATGAACTGCAAAACAGATCTGTCTGCAGATGACTATTTACGCTCTCACACCCTGATTGAGCAGTCTGGAAGAATGGTAGACTTTGAAAAACAATAGCTACTCTGGCATCTGCGAAACAGATCTGTCTGCGGATGACAATATATATAATGTTCTTTCACACTCTCATCTTTTGTATGCTAATAAACTACATCCAGTCGCAAGACCTCTGACCGAGAGGTGTTGAGGCGTGTAGTATCACGTCTTAATTGCTATTGTTCCCAATGTTAACCCGGTGTTAACAGGACGTGTCAGGGCCCCTCTCTATGGGAAAATAGTAAACCTCAAAATTGAGTTAAAAATATGAAAATATAAAAATACCTTATTTACATTGTTCGGATTTTTGTTTCAAAAGTCGTTCTGCACTTCGCAGATACCTCAGCCGTGTAAGGCCTCCAATGTAGGGGAACATAATTAAAAACTGCGTGTACATCATTCCATGTAGCTGTGGAAAGAAATATAAATGAAAATGTAAATTCCTAGCAACTGAAGAAGGTCGGAGCGTACAATGGCCGAAATGTCGTAAACATGGCAAGAAAGACAAGGACAACAGTCCGAACAGTGTAAACAATGTAAATATTACATCACATAAGCAGAGAAAAATACTGAGGGTCCAAATTTCCTAGCACCTGAAGAAGGGCGAGGCGTACAATGGCCGAAATCTCAACAGACAACAGTCTGAACAGTATAAATAATGTAAATGCTATCTCATCTCAGAAGCATCAGTCAGTTAAGTGCCATACGTGATACACGCTTGGGCGATCATGTCTCGAAAGAGACATGACTGACTGGGCAGAAGATTATCCCGCTGTAGGTTGCTATTACTTTCTGCAGTCGACTGGTTGCCGACCAAGGCTATAGAACCCAATCTGTCTTATTATTTGACTCATAGCTAGAGGGGGAAGAGATGTACTATATTATTAAGTAGTAATAAGCGGGGGATCAGTTTTATATTGTTATGAAGCAATAAACTGATCCCCCACTTTATGCCCAGTAGAAACCTTAATCATGTTTTCAACTATTATATTCAGTCAGTCAGTTAAGTGTCATACGTGATACACGCTAGGGCGATCATGTCTCCAAAGAGATATAGCTGATTGGGCAGAAGATTATCCCGTAGTAGGTTGCCATTACTTTCTGGGGTTGACTGATTGCCAGCTAAGGCTATTCCTGGAGGTTGTAGGAATATGGAAGCAAGTTCCACAGACGGGAAGTGCGAGAAAAGAAACTGATGGAGTGTAAGTGTCGGCTGCATTTGGTTGGTCTGTGAGTGGGTCGGACCCAGTTGCCAGTCTGGTTGCACGAGTAAACTCATGTGACAGGAGCATCAGTGATTTAAATTCGTCGGAGCAGAAGCCATGAAAATGTTTATAGAATAGACAGAGGGAAGCCACATCTCGTCAGTGAGAAAGCGGCTGGAGTCGAGCCGCCAAGTCGGTACCTATCACATTACTTCTTCTCCTTTGGAGCCTGTCGAGAACACTGAGAACAACAGGGGCGCCTGACCATATATGACAGCAGTATCCTATGCATGGACGGATGTTTGATTTGTATATGTGCAAGATGGATTCAGGCGAAAAAAAAAAAAACATCCTGGCACAACACAGCAGTGGATTTGGCTATTGACTCAATGTAATGGTTCCACTTGAGATCGGAAGATAGGCTAAGGCCGTGAATTAAATAACATGACAGATTGGGTTCTATAGCCTTGGCTGGAAACCAGTCTACAGCAGAAAGTAATGGTAAACTACTGTAAGAAAACCTTCTATCCAGTCAGTAATGTCCCTTTTGAGACATGATTGCCCAAACGTTTATCACGTATGACTGACTGAACTCCTTGTGTCCTAGTCGTTTTATTGCCTTGCTTGGAGTGAAATGATTAAAGTATATATATATATATATATAATGTTACGGAATTCCCGAAGATTAACAAAATGATTTTAACAACTGACATATCTAAATTATTTGTTTGAACATTACTTTTCATCGATTCTCGTATTTGAGTAGATATTCTGTTTTCAATCAAACAGTATATATATATATATATATATATATATATATATATATATATATATATATATATATATATTTATTTCTACCGGCCTTATTAATTACGATAAAGTTTGTTTCGAAAATGTGTGTCATTCGGCAGGATTCAAACCTGCAACCCCTATCAACCTCTCAACCCTATAGGGAAGTCACCAATTGAAATGTCATGTAATTTAAAATGGTGCATTTAAATACATAGACGGTTTCATGCCTGCGTCCAGATTTACAAAAATGTCCCAGCCTCCAAACACAGCCAGCACACCGTGGCCATGCACAATACATGTCTTAAACTGGTATGTTGAAAATGGCTATTTCCCTCTGAATTTCCCTATTTCCCTCTGAAATTTTATCTGAACTTATATATATATATATATATATATATATATATATATATATATATATGGTGGGGGATCAAAAATGCATGCAGATAAGGCAGCAGCACACTACCATCGTGATATATGATCATAAACATGAATCGAAAGACGAGGTTCTGTAGAATCAGTCAGTACAGTGCCATACGTGATACACGCTTGGGCGATCATGTCTCGAAAGAGACATGACTGACTGGGCAGAAGGTTATCCCGCAGTAGGTTGCCATTGCTTTCTACGGTAGACTGGTTGCCGACCAAGGCTATAGAACCCAATCTGTCCTGTTATTTAACCCATAAATGAAAGGAATAGACGGATTAATACCTTTCCCAAGCGTATTTGCGCGGAAGTGAATGCAATGAATTCAGCTGGAATTCGAACTCGGCTCCGCGATTTCTCGTTCCGAGCCAATATCCAGTGCACCACAACGCACATAGAATATCTTTCTTAATTGCTAGACCACACCGCTTTAGACTTTTCTTTCGTGGATATACTTCAAGGATAAAGTCTATAGCACAAAGCCAGGAACAGTCACTGAAATGACAGTTTCTATAGATCAAGAATTCAGCCGATTACCAATCAAAATAAGAATGGCTGCTTGTGATACCATTGTGTCCTATCGTAATTAATGTTTTGAGCATCTTCTTCTATGTGCCCTGTCCTTTCGTAGGCTATCATGACTTTCCACGTCTCTCTATCCCTGGTGGCTCTTAGCACGCTTTCTTCTGCTTCACCACGCAGCCCTCGTTCCAACATCCACCTGATCAGGTCCTTCAGATATGTTATCCGCTGCTTTCCCCTGTCTCTTTTTCTCTCTATCTGGCCTGTTAGTATCAGATTCTCCAAGCTCTCCTTCCTCCTTGAATGTCCCAGACACTTTAACTGTCTCTTCCTGATGCTCAGTATTAATTTCCTTTTCGTTTCCATCATTTCCAAGACCTCATCATTGCTCACAGGCTCGGTCCATAATATTCGCAGCATCCTTCTGTAGAACCACATTTCAGTTGCTTCAAGTTTTTCCTTCATCTTTGATGGCATTGCCCAACATTCACTGCCATATTGAAGGACTGTCAGCACGTAGCAGTTCAGTATTCTCTTCGTAGTTTCTAGCGAAATTGTCCTGTTTCTTAATACTTTATTCAATTTCTGGAATGCTTCCTTCGCCATGCCAATTCGCTTTCGGATCTCAGTGTCGCACTTTCCATCTTCTGTTATAACACTTCCCAGGTACTTAAATTTGTGTACCTGCTTGATTTTAGTATCTCCCACCTGTATTTAGCATTTTGGGCTGCCCTTTTTGCTGATGATCATGCATTTGGTTTTCTTGCAATTTATTTGTAATCCTTTCAGGTTATTCTCTTCAGCTACCTTCACAGACATCAATTAGAAACATGCCAAGATAAACTCTTACGAGCCTCTATTTATAACGAATACAATCTTCATATGGATTATGTAAATTAGATAGTGTTGATTCATTTACGCAGAAATACCCTTAAGAAAAGGTATTAATCCGTCTATTCTCCCTTCAGCTATGGATTAAATAACAGGACGAATTCGCTTCGATAGCATTAGTTTGCAACCAGTCTACCGCAAAAAGTAATGGCAACCTACTGCGGGAAAATTATCTACCCAGTCAGTCATGTTTCTTTCGAGACATGATCGCCCAAGCGTGTATCACGTATGGCATTTAACTGACTGCTTCGAAATGCTTGAATTTGCTCTTCAAAAAGCTTCAATATGGGTACAAATTTTTGAGACGCGCTCTCACTCCTCCTCCCCTCCTCTCTCTCTCTCTCTCTCTCTCTCTTTCTCTCTCTCTCTTTCTCTCTCTCTCTCTCTCTCTCTCTCTCTCTCTCTCTCTCTCTCTCTCTCTCTCTCTCTCTCTCTCTATATATATATATATGTATATATAAACTTATATAATAAATGGAATTTTGTCTGTGTGTGTGTCCGTTACTTATAGACTCCGAAACGGCTGAACCGATTTTCTTTAAAATTTACACAGTTGTACTATAAGCGTCTGCGAGTGTTCTTAGCTAGGTTTTGTGTCGAGGTACCCCCAATAAATATCGATAATCGAAAAAATCGGGTTATAGAATGAGTGATCCGATTTTAATCAAATTTCATACACTCATAGACAAAGATATAACAAACGTTATTCAGAAATTACAAGGTTGCATTTCTTACAATAGTGCCGAAAATCGATAATATATATATATATAAGTCAAGATGTTTGTGTGTGTCTGTTTATCTGCCTGTATATCTGTATTTTATTTTCAGCCCTTTTATTTTGGTTTTTGCTTCGGGTTTGGCTCTAAGTAGGTGTAATTGTAGTTCTTAGCCTCAGCCATGATACCATTTACTCAGAGGACTTATTTAGCCTTCAAAATTCAGTTTACGACGAAAAAAACTTATTTGATATCGATACCAGGAAATGAAAATTTGACTTACATCCATTCATTTTTCTTTCAGTCTATCGTTTCGCTTTAACTGGAAACAACTATTGCTTTTTAGTCTTTCATGCCAACATCCAAAGAGTCTGAGCTCCAGGACCATGGATTAATTTTAAAGTTTTCATTACTCCCGAGCAACGCCGGGCTATACTGCTAGTATATATATATAGATATATAACAATGCGCTTAACACATTATTTTCTCTTACGTATACTTACATTCATAATAAACATGTTGTGGTTCAGTAGATGTCTCTTCGGAATGAGAAATCGGAGAGCCGAGTTCGAATTCAGTTGAATTCCTTGCATTCACTTACGCACAAATACCCTTGGGAAAGGTATTAATCCGTCTCTTCCCTCCAGTTATGGGTTACATAACAGGACAGATTGGGTTCTATAGCCTTGGTCGGCAACCAGTCTACCACAGAAAGCAATGACAACCTACTGCGGGATAATGTTCTGCCCAGCCAGTCATGTTTCTTTCGAGACATGATTACCCAAGCGTGTCTCACGTATGGTACTTAACTGACTGACACACACTCAAACGAGACATGTATCTGACCAGTGAAACTATAACTAGATCAAGAGATTTTCACTTGGAATTTAAATCATTCGTCTTTAATGAATCTTTGAAGAAGCGTGTTAAAGTGAAACATGTTTGATTAAAGACATTTTCCTACTTCTTCTTTACTTATTCTATTAATATATATGTTATTATTATTATTTCTTGTTAAACTAATAAATAATAATAATCAAATTAAGCTAATCATTTTTTTTAAAAATTTTTATAAGCGTTTCACCCCGAGCAAGGCATTTCACTGCCACTACTGCGCAGGGGGCTACATAGAGTGGAGAAAGGATCATTAAATATAGGAAATGTCAGAGAGTGGGTGATAGGCGGGTAGGGATACCGAGAATGAGGGTTGGGTAGATGAGACTGTTGGGAGAATAATTGGAAGTTAGTGTGATAGGAGGTGTCTATTGACCCTACATTTAAACACCTGGAGATTGTAGCTGTCGGGAAAGCAGACATGTGGAAGGGAATTCAACAGGCGGGAAGCGCGAGAAAAGAAGCTGTTGGAGTAGAATTTACGGTTACATCTTATCTGTTTAGCTGTAAAAGGGTGGGACCTAGTTGCTAATCTAGTATCTCGTGTAAATTCGTGCTTAGGCGGCACTAATGATCTAAATTCATCGGAGCAGAATCCATGAAAGTACTTATAGAAGAGGCACAGGAGAGCCACATCACACCGGTGAGAGAGTGGTTGCAGCCGGTCTGCCAAGTCAGTATCAACCACGTTACAGATTCTCCTTTGTATTTTGTCAAGAAGCCCAATGAGAGTCGCAGGGGCACCCGACCAGATGTGGCAGCAGTATTCAATACATGGGCGGATGGTAGATTTGTATATGTGCAGGATAGATTCAGGCGGGAAAAACTTCCGGGCCCTGCACAGAGAGCCGACTTTCATAGCGGCATATTAGGCAATGGATTCAATATAGTCATTCTATTTGAGGTCCGCCGAAAGTGTAAGGCCAAGGAGGCGTAGTGTTTTACTCTCTGGGAGGCAAACCTGTTCCATGCTAATGGGAAGTAGATGCGATTGCCTATGGTGGTTAAAAAAATTTAAAACAATTGACCTCATAGACTTTAATAACACTACAACCACACGATTAAATCCTCTACAGAAAACCAATGTAGTGTATCAATTTACATGCCCGTTCAGAGATTGTAGGTAATATTAGACAGATTTTAGTCAACAATACAATAATACTAACTCATACACACAGTAAAAAAAAACCTTCAGATATTGGAAGCCATATACATTAATTCAAAACAACCCACACTAAATAAAATCACATTTAAATCTGGTCGTAAAACATTACATTTAATTTAAATATATGGTTCTGTTATCATTTCGAGCCCTCACGTGGTGTGACGTCATGGAGACGCGTTGCAGGTTTGCGGACTGCGTTTGCTATTTTTGGTAAATGTTATCGTTGCCTAGCAAAGTTTTATGTTAACACAAGATAAACAAAAATCATCTTTGATGGTGGATGTCTTTATGTTAACGTCCCTGTAACCTCTCTGAAGATGGCACATGTGAGCCGAAAGCTTAGAACCAACATAATAAAAAAAATATCCAAATGTTGGAGAATTTTGTCTTTATTTTCAACTGAAATTAAGCCCAAAATACGATGTTTAGAACGGCTCAGGATTAAGCATAATATACATTCAGTGTCTGTTATATTTAGCAGTATATGTTTAGATAATCATATATATATATATATATATATATATATATATACTAGCAGTGTAGCCCGGCGTTGATCGGGTGTAATGAAAGCTTTTATATATATATATTATCGATTTTCTGCACTGTTGTAAGAACTGCAACCTTGAAACTTCTGAATATCGTTTCTTATGTCTTTGTCTATGAGTGTATCAAATTTGTTTGAAATCGAACCATTCCTTCTATAACCCAATTTTTTCGACTATCGATTTTCAATATTTATCAGGGTTACCTGGACACAAAACCTAGCTAAGAACACTCGCAGACGTTTATAGTACAACTGCGTAAATTTTAAAGAAAATCGGTTTCAGAGTCTATAGGTAACGGACACACACACACACACACACACACACACACACACACACACACACACATATATATATATATATATATATAAACTTATTTATAAATGTAACTTTGTCTCTCTCTCTCTCTCTCTCTGTCTCTTTCTCTGTGTGTGTGTGTGTGTGTGTGTGTGTGTGTGTGTGTGTGTTTATATAAAATATTTTTCCATTATTTATCAATTAACATTCTGTTATAACGTGTTGGCTTGTTTTTTAGTGAGTGTCCTGAATTCTCTTCAGCCTCGTCTATCGGTATGCTGCCGATCACAAGATGATGATTTTAACGTGTTTAAACGAGACGGATCGCATAGAAAATTGGTTACATTGGGACCATTAATTCAAGACTGAATCCTTTTCCGCGTCAGTAGCCTTTACACCCGCCTGCCTGCCTCGTTCGTTGTTACTGTGTCCTAGTATTTAAATAGGTTCCTGTATACGAAAGAATTCAGAAGTGTCTGTAACTGATCCTACACACGCACACACACACACACGTCCACACATCCTGACCCACAAACGCATTATTATTCATGGGTGATGAAATGTTTATAATATATTTGGACTCTCATAAATATTATGGAAATCAATTCGTAACAAACTCCCACTCACAGTAAAGAATACCGCCCTCTCATTCCTTTCGTCATGAAATATCAGAACTTCTTCTTCTTCTTCTTCTATGTGCCCTGTCCCTTCAGGACGTAGGCGATCATGACTCTCCACGTCTCCCTATCCATTGTGGCTCTTAGTAAGTTTATTTGTAGTCCCTTCTTGTCACTCTCCACTGCTACTTTCTGTATGAGGTCTTGTAGTTTCCTTTCCGTGTCTGCAATCAGCACTGTATCGTCCGCATACCTTATGTTGTTCAGGTTGTGGCCTCCAATAACAAATCCTGGCGTGTCATCTAGGGTCCTCAAAATATTCTCGCTGTATAGGTTGAACAAATCCGGTGAAAAGACACATCCTTGTCTTACGCCTTTTTCTATCTTTGTGTATCTACTGAGGTCGTTACCTGTCCGTATGCAGGCCGTTTGCTGCTAGTAGAGATTCTTGATTATTCTTATGTCTTTCCCGAAAATATCGAGGCTGCCTAGCATCTCCATCAATTCTTCGTGTCGTATCTTGTCGAATGCTTTCGCGTAGTCAATGAAGCATAGGTACAAGTCTTTCTTCATTTGTAATGCCCTTTCAGAGAGCATCCTAATAATGAATATGGCGTTCCTTGTTCCAGTGTCTTTGACGAACCCGCACTGTTCCTGCCCTATCTCTGGCCTGATTCTGCTTCTCGCTCTATTCATCAGGATTCTGACAATCAGTTTTGTAATGTGACTCATTAAGCTGATAGTTCTGTGTAGTTCGCACTCGTTTGCACCAGGTTTCTTCGGCAGCGCTATAAATATCGACTCTCATAGGTCGTCTGGTATTATTCCGCTGCTATAAATTTCGTTTATTATGTCGGTAATCTTTTCTATGCCATATTCTTCTAAGGCTGTCAGCAACTCTATCACTATGCCATCTGGACCAGGTGCTTTATTTCTGTTCATTTTGGCCATTGCAGCTTCCACTTCGGATTTTAGTATTTCCGGTCCATCCATCTCCTTGTGTATTCTCGGTTGTTCTATCTTGTCGCAAAAGAGATCCTTTATGTATTCTTCCCATCGCTGGAGTATTTCCTCTTTCTCTAATATTATTGTTCCTTCCTTGGATTTTATGCATCGTGTTGAGGAGCAGGTTTTTTGTCCTGTCAGTTCTCTTATCTCTTTATGCATCTCTGCTTTGTTGTTCCTGCTCAGTCTCTCTACTTCTACGCATTTGTTGTTGAGCCATTCCTCTTTGGTTTGTCTGCATTTGTTCCTTATCTCCCTGTGAAGTTTCTTGTACTCTGCTCCGTGCCTTGGCGTTATTTTTTGTCTCCTTTGCATCATGTGGAGGATCTCTTCGGTCATCCACTCGTTTTTTCTTCTGCGTCTGATTTCCTTTGGGGCTATGTTGTTCGCTGAAGTCACCATCGCTTCTTTTAGTGAATCCCATTTTGAGTACCGTTTTCCAAATTGTTCTTCATATTTCTTTCTCACGCTGTTATTGTATTCTTTCTGCAGGGTGAGGTCGTTCTCTAGCGTGTCGTATTGCAGCTTTGGTGATGTGCTGGGCTTCTTCAGTCTTCGGAGTTTCACTTTTAGTTTGCAGATGACTGGGACGTGGTCACTTCCGCAGTCGGCGCCTGGGCATGTTTTGCATTGGACCACTGCGTTCCTGAATGTCTTGTTTATAGTTATATAGTCTATTTGGTTCTTCGTGTCGCCTCCTGGACTTCTCCATGTCCATAAACGTCGTGGGTGTTCTTGGAACCAGGTGTTAGTAATAACCTGGTCATTGGCTGAGCACCATTGGATCCATTTTTCTCCTCTTTTGTTGCGCTCTCCTAGTCCGAAGTTGCCGTTCGTGTCTCCTCCTCTAAACGCTTACAGCATCTGGTATTCTCAAGCGGTCACTCATCTAAATACCGACCAGGCTCTATGCTGCTTAACTTCGGAGATGGAGGAAGAACCGGTGTATTCAACGTGATAGGCCGTAAGCCACTTAATGAGTAATTAAAAAGGCAAAAAAAGTCTCCTGAAGTAGCGTTGCTAACATCGACAGGAAGAATTTTTCGTCTGTCAGTTAAACTTTATTGGTTGAAAATTGGTTCATATAATTGTTAATTAATCTTTTACTGAGTCTAATTTTCAAATTAAATTTCATCTTTGGTATATGAACAAAAAAAACATACAAAAACGTTTCGGTAATATTCGTGGATCAGGCATCCAATCGTGATCGTGGAACAAAATTACCGATGATGACCTCAAAAGGCTATACAGGCTGGTTGAAAAGTAACTCCTTATTTTTTTTAATATGTAGCCAACCAGGAGTCCTGAGTCTACACACTGTAATTGTTTTCTTTAGGGTAGATTAAAAAAGCTGGTCCTGGGTACGACGGTAAACTGCTTCCAGCAGCAAGGTCTCTGATAGGGAGGCTGTGAGAAGCATGAAACCACCTCTTAATTGCTGTTGTTCCCAGCTCCACCCTGACCCAGACTGGTAGTCCCTGTTAGGGTCCCAGCTATGGGTAAATAGTTAATCCCTAAACGGAGGTCAAAACACTATGAAGATACAAAAATAGACTTTTATAGAAATATATATTGTGGTACAGTGGATATCGGCTCGGAACGAGAAGCCGGGGAGCCGAGTTCGAATTCCAGTTGAATCCATTGTATTTGCTTACGTGCAAATACCCTTGGAAAAGGTATTAATCCGTCTCTTCCTTCCAGTTATGGGTTAAATAGCAGGACAGATTGGGTTCTATAGCCTTGGCTGGCAACCAGTCTACCGCAGAAAGCAATGGCAACCTACTGCGAGATAATCTTCTGTCCAGTCAGTCATGTCTCTTTCGAGACATGATCGCCCAAGCGTGTATCACGTATGGCACTTAACTGACTAACTGAATATAATAGTTGAAAACATGATTAATGTTGCTACTGGGCATAAAGTGGGGGATCAGTTTATTACTTTATGACAATATAAAACTGACCCCCCACTTATTACTACTTAATAATATAGTACATCTCTTCCTCCTCTAGATATGAGTCAAATAACAGAACAGATTGGGTTCTATAGCCTTGGTCGGCAACCAGTCTACCGCAGAAAGGCATGATCGCCCAAAGCGTGTATCACGTATGGCACTTAACTGACTGATACGTGACTGATACGTGACTGAAACGTGTTTCACGTATGGCACTTAACTGACTGACTGAATATAATAGTTGAAAACATGATTAAGGTTGCTACTGGGCATAAAGTGGGGGATCAGTTTATTGCTTCATAACAATATAAAACTGATCCCCCACTTATTACTACTTAATAATATAGTACATCTCTTCCACCTGTAGCTATGAGTCAAATATTTTTCATGACTGACTGGGCAGAAGATTATCCCGCAGTAGGTTGCTATTGCATTCTGCGGTAGACTGGATGCCAGCCAAGGCTATAGAACCCAATCTGTCCTATTATTTGACTCATAGATAGAGAGGGGAAGAAATGTATTATAAGTATTAATTAGTGGGGGATCAATTTATTACTTCACAACAATAGAAAACTGGCCCCCACTTTATGCTAAGTAGAATCCTTAATCATGTCTCCAACTATTATATTTAGTCAGTCAGTTAAGTGCCATACGTGATACACGATTAGGCGATCATGTCTCGAAAGAGACATGACTGACTGGGTAGAAGATTATCTCGCAGTAGGTTGCCATTGCTTTCTGCGGTAGACTGGTTGCCAGCCAAGGCTATAGAACCCAATCTGTCCTATGATTTGACTCAGAGCTAGAGGGAGAAATATGTATTAAATTATTAAGTAGTAATAAGTGGGAGATCAGTTTATTACTTCATAACAATATAAAATTTATCCCCCACTTTATGTCCAGTAGCAGCCTTAATTATGTTTACAACTATTATATTTAGTCAGTCAGTTAAGTGCCATATGTGATAGACGCTTTGGGCGATCATGTCTCTTTCGAGATATGACTGACTGGGCAGTAGATAATCCCGTAGTACGTTGCCATTGCTTTCTACGGTAGACTGGTTGCCAGCCAAGGCTATAGAACCCAATCTGTCCTGTTATTTAATCCATAACTGGAGGGAAGAGACAGATTAATACATTTTCCAAGGGTTTTTGTGCGTTATTGAATGCAAGGAATTCAGCTGGAACTCGAACTCGGCTCCCCGATTTGTCGTTCCGAGTTGATATCTACTGCACCACAACACACGTATATGTAGACTTATCCTAAATTTTGATTACTGCTTAGAGTGGTGTTACTTCATTCGACGGTCCTGGGTATGACGGCAAACTGCATCCGGCAGCAAAGCCTCTGATTGGGAGGTTGTAAGCAGCATAAACCACCTCTTAATTGCTGTTGTTCCCAGGTCCACCCTGACCAGGTGTGGTAGCACCTGTTAGGGTCCCAGCTATGGGCAAATAGTTACTCCCCCAAACTGGATTCAAAGCACTATGAAGGTATAAAAAATAGACCTTTATATTAATATATGCATAAAAATAGACTTTTATAGAAAAATATACATTTTTGAAGGAAAAATATTAACAACAATATATTTTTAAGAAAAAATTACCATAACTTATTTTTGTAGGAAAGAAATATTTCCAGCAACATCTTTTTGAATACAAAACTTGAAGGTTTTTTCAGTTTACTAAAATAAAAACGAATAAAAACAAAAATTTTCATTAAAATCTGACTAAAACCTTCTCACTATAACCGAACATAAAAATACCTTAAAACCCAACCTTTTTGGCATTAAATGACCCACAGAGGTTGATATGCCTTTCAACAAAACTCAAACACAAACTCAAAACTTCATTCGACTCTCTTAAACGGAAAAAGAAGTCTGAGCATGCGCAATACTGTATATGACGACTTGCAGATGGTCATTCGTTTTGTTAATTTGTAGCAGACAAACGAGATCGGCAAAATACAAATCCAGAAATTTTCAAACCCATGTGGAAAGTTTGTAAAATCGGGTGGGGCTAGTCTGCAAAATATTTCTCGTTTCCTCAATTCCCAGTGCATTTGATGCAAAAACCTAAAAGGGCTTAGAACTCATTAAAAGCGAATTTTTGTTTTGCATTTGTCTAAACACGTTTTTGAGGGTTTTTCTAATGGACGTCCAGTTGTCTGTACTGATGAGACTTTTTTTTCTTTTTGCATCATCCGACTTTGGCGCCATGTCTTTGTCGTTAGAAACGTGAAAGGCGTCAGGCAAGCTAGTGAGCACATTTTTAGACAATTACAACATACAATTTTCCTGCCTTCATTTTTTTTTCGTCTCCACAATAGAAGCAGATTTATTATGGAGAAAAAATTAAAATATTTTAAAGTTTAAAACATATGGCATTAATTTTCGCCCAAGGCTTTCCGAATTCAGACTGCAGATTCAATTGTTTCTTAAGTAGGAAAAAAAATAGTCGTCTTGTTCTATCACTCCAGGTTAGTACCTGACGACTTTTGGCATTTTTAATTTTATAAGTGCGAGATTAAATCCAAAATGGAGAACTGCTGTCATGTGCAGATTGGAGTATGCACTTTAATTGTTATATTCTTAGAGTTCTTGATAAAATTCAAAAACAGAAGACATTTTACAGTTTGCAAACTCTTTCTGAATTGAGTCATGTACGCCAACCGAATTTGGTCATTCTCGCTCTCTCTCCCTCTCTCTCTCTCTCTCTCTCTCTCTCTCTATATATATATATATATATATATATATATATATATATATATATTCTAAACATATACTGTTAAATATAAGAGACAATGAATGTCTATTAATTTTAATCATGAACCGTTCTAAACATCGTATTTTGGCTTTAATTTCAGTTGAAAATAAAGACAAAAATTCTCCAACATTTGGATAATTTTTTAAGTTGGTTCTAAGCTTTCGGCTCACAAGAGCCATCTTCAGAGAGGTTAACACAAAAACGTCCACCATCAGCGACGATGTTATCTTGTGTTGACATAAAACTCTGCTAAGTAATATGTAGGTAATATCAGACAGATTTTAGTCAACAATACAATAATCCTCACTCATACACACAGTAAAAAGAACCTTCAGATATTAGAAGCCATGTACATTAAATACAAACAACCCACACTTAATAAAATCACGTTTAAATCTGGTCATCACACATTACATTGCATTTAAATATATGATTCTCTTATCATTTCGAGCTCTCACGCGGTGTGATGTCAGAACCACATTACAAATTTACGAACTGCGTTTGCTATTTTTCGTAGCTGTTATCGTTGCTTAGCAAAGATTTATGTCAACACAAGATAAAATTGTCGCTGATGGTGGATGTTTTTGTGCTAACGTCCTTATAACCTCTCTGAAGATGGCTAATGTGAGCCGAAAGCTTAGAACCAACTTAATAAAATATTATCTAAATGTTGGAAATTTTTTGTCTTCATTTTCACCTGAAATTAAAGCCAAAATACGATGTTTAAAACGGCTCATGATTAAACATAGCAGACATTCATTGGCTCTTATTTTGAACAGTATATGCTTAGAAAATTATCTGCTGCCTCGATACCATATATATATATATATATATATATATATATATATATAGAGAGAGAGAGAGAGAGAGAGAGAGAGAAGATCCAAGCCTTACAATGGTTAAAAAATATGTAGACTACGCCAGAAAGAAAAGTTATAGATTATGCTCTTCTCAAACAAAAATGTATTATTGAATGAAAGAACAAAAATTATGATTAACCATACCATAAAACATCTATTAGGTTCATACAACCATTGATTAAAGCGTTATAATTTCTTCTAATTTTAAAAATTGCGCGTTCAAAAATTCCTCGTTACGTGAGCGTTCTTAAAAAAACAAAACAAAAAGCAAAAAAAAAAACGGTAAAATCTGTTATTGCAAATCGCCTGAAGACGCCACATGGTAGAAACCTAGGTTGTGTAATAACTCGTTTGCAAATGAAGAATATATTTATATACATATATATCCATATATCCGAGTGAATAAGGAATGAAGAAAAATTTACAACGTCCAAAACGTTTATTTAAAACAGTGATCGATATGAAATAGCGCTGTGAATATTTATTATAAATTATAGTTTAGAACATGTACAAATTTTTTTACATATCCACTACAAGTTGTACATTTTGTTTCGACATTGAAATTACAATGTCTCGTCAGGTGGTGTGGAAAGGAATGGAAAGCCTTTGTTCTTATATTTGGCGAGTTGTGTGTGGGATGTTGGTGGGGGTTAGTGATAAGGGAACAAGTCTTGTAAATTGTCCGTTAGAATTTTGAAAAGATGGTTGGTAGGGGATAAAGTTGATTAATAAAAGTGTCGGGAAATTTGTAGACAGATTTAACATTAGAAGATGGGTTATAGGTTTTATGGCCTCATGGCTAGACTTTGTTCTTTGGGTTTATTAGAGGGGGAGAGTAAGGAAGTGGGGAGGAATAGGATTCGACCTATCTTTAATGTTTGTACAACTGTAGAATATTTTTGCATTTAAAAACAGTTTTTATAAATAATCTAATTTTGTACATATAACTTTAATTTTAAATTTAGGAAATTACTTTTTTTCTATAAAACTTGAAATTAGATCACAGTTTGTGGTGTGTAATAGGTAAAATTGGATGTAAGGGTGTTGTTAGTACTATAAAGTTTTATCGTCTCTAAGGGGTTTTAGCTTTGGCTTTTGTAGTATTTTTTAGTATGATTGTAAGGTTAGTTCTTTAATGTGTTTGCAGTTTACTGTGATTTCATGCCTCTGCTTTAAAAGTTTGTTGCTATTCATGTATTTAATGATTTCAGTTGTTTCTGGAAGACAAAGGAAACAAGGTTCCTTTATTGATTGAGATTTAGATGTTTTTGCTTGTTTAAGGATTTTCCATTTAACTTTAGGTGTTTTATTTTCGTTTTTTAACTTCCAAAATGTTTTTTCTTTGTTATTGAAGGATGAGAGGTGTTTATATATATATATATATATATATATATATATATATATAATCCTGTTCATATCTATCTATCTATCTATCTATCTATCTATCTATCTATCTATCTATCTATCTATCCCATTCAGTTCATATCTATCTATCTATCTATCTATCTATCTATCTATCTATCTATCTATCACAGTCTGTTCATATCTATCTATCTATCTATCTATCTATCTATCTATCTATCCAAGTTTGTTCATATCTATCTATCTATCTATCTATCTATCTATCTATCTCAGTCTGTTAATATCTATTTATTTATCTATCTGAAGAGTCAGAAATTGCGTCTTGAAGCGACAGGATACATAGAAAAAGAACAATCTTGTATGAATGGGTGGCTAAAAGTTTAGAAAATATAATAAAAAAATTAGCTTATATGTATGGCAGTGAATGCTGGAAAACACCGTCACAAATGAAGACGAGACCTGAAGCAACAGAAATGTCATCCTACAGAAGAATACTGAGAATACCATGAGTTGAATAATTGAGCAGCAACGAAATTTCACAAAAATGAAAGCATAAATAAAACACAGTTAACATCGGGAAGAGACAGTTGAAATTTCTAAAGGTACATAATGAGGAAAAAAGGCTTGGAAAACATGATACTCACAGAAAAGGTTAAAGGTTAAATGGAAGCAACACATAACATAGTGAACTTGAATAACCTCTCCTGGTGGTTAACATTGATCACTCTGTGGTTAAGGCAGAAAGGGGTTCCTCAAAGGATGACTAGAGACTAGTTTTGTTTTTGAGGCGTTAAAAATTAACAAGCTATTTCTTGTTCCAGTTGCAACAGATTTAAGATCACTTTTGAGATCAGCTGCCAATTTGACCTGATTGAAGCGATCAGACTTCTTCTTCTTCTTCTTCTTCTTCTTCTTCTTCTTTATGCCCAGTTATTTCAGGACGCAGGCGATCATGACCCTCCACGTCTCCCTATCCCTGGTAGCTGTTAACACGCTTTCTCCTGTTACACCACACAATCCCCGTTCTGTCATCCACCTGCTCAGGCCAGTCAAGTATGTTACATACTGTTTTCCCCTGTCTCTCCTTCCCTCTATCTAGCCTGTTAGTATCAGGTTCTCCAAGCCCTCCTTCCTCATTGCATGTCCAATAAACTTCAGATGTTTTTCCTGATGATCAGTATTACTTTCCTTTTCGTTTCCATCCTTTCCAAGACCTCATCATTGCTCACATGCCTGATCCATGATATCCACAGCATCCTTCTGTAGAACCACATTTCAGTTGCTTTAAGTTTAAGTTTTTCCTTCATCTTCGATGATATTGTCTAGCATCCACTGCCATATTGACACCCCATAGCAATCCAGTACTCTCTTCTTTGTTACTAACCAAATTTTCCTGTCTCTTAGTACTTTACTTAGCTTCTTGAATGCGTCCTTCTCCATGCCAATTCGCCTTCGGATCTCTGTGTCGCATTTTCCGTCTTGCCTTGGCTGGCAACCAGTCTACCACAGAAAGCAATGGCAACCTACTGCGGGATAATCTTCTGCCCAGTCAGTCATGTCTTTTTCGAGACAAGCGAAGCGTGTTAACCATTACACCAGACCGAGTTGCCCAGATAGATAGATATGAACAGATTTAGATAGATAGATAGATATGAACAGATTTATATAGATAGATAGATAGATAGATAGATAGATAGATAGATAGATAGATAATGAACAGACTGACATAGATAGATAGATAGATAGATAGATAGATAGATAGATAGATAGATAGATAGATAGATAATGAACAGACTGACATAGATAGATAGATAGATAGATAGATAGATAGATAGATAGATAATGAACAGACTGACATAGATAGATAGATAGATAGATAGATAGATAGATAGATAGATAGATAGAACAGACTGACATAGATAGATAGATAGATAGATAGATAGATAGATAGATAGATAGATAGATAGATAATGAACAGACTGAGATAGATAGATAGATAGATAGATAGATAGATAGATAATGAACAGACTGAGATAGATAGATAGATAGATAGATAGATAGATAGATAGATAGATAGATAGATAGATAAGAACAGACTGACATAGATAGATAGATAGATAGATAGATAGATAGATAGATAGATAGATAGATAGATAGATAGATAGATAATGAACAGACTTAGATAGATAGATAGATAGATAGATAGATAGATAATGAACAGACTGAGATAGATAGATAGATAGATAGATAGATAGATAGATAGATAGATAGATATGAACAGACTGAGATAGATAGATAGATATGAACAGACTGAGATAGATAGATGGATAGATAGATAGATAGATAGATAGATAGATAGATAGATAGATAGATAGATATGAACAGACCGAGATAGATAGATAGATAGATAGATAGATAGATAGATAGATAGATAGATAGATAGATATGAACAGGCTCTTATGTTTTTAACTAATTTTGGCGAAATGATTTACTGAACTCAATTAAATAATGTTGACTTAATGATTCAAGTGAATTCAAACTTAAGTACATCTGGCCCAACCCAGCATTCTACAAGAAACAGATTCTGTGTTCCATTTGCCGTCGGTGAAGAGGCCGATAAATAACTACATTCAGATTCACAAAATCTTTCATCTGTCCATTCCTCTTTTTCCCACATCTTACGCAACCCACGCATAATGAGCGAACACAATCTCAGACTTACACACATTCTCCGTATCAGTAATAATGTTTTTCCTTTGTTTTTCCTTCATGCCACCAGCTCCGATATTCACAGATAGGACGGGCCACGCGGTGTTCACAGATAGGACGGGCCATGCGGTGTTCACAGATAGGACGGGCCATGCGATGTTCACAAACAGGACGGGCCGTGCGATGTTCACGGCTACTACTGGCCACGCGGTGTTCACGGCTAGTACGGGCCATGCGGTGTTCACGGCTAGTACGGGCCATGCGGTGTTCACGGCTAGGACGGGCCACATGGTGTTCACGGCTAGGACGAGGCACACGGTGTTCACGGCTAGTACGGTCCATGCGGTGTTCACGGCTAGTACGGTCCATGCGGTGTTCACGGCTAGTACGGTCCATGCGGTGTTCACGGCTAGTACTGGCCATGCGGTGTTCACGGCTAGTACTGGCCACACGGTGTTCACGGCTAGTACTGGCCACGCGGTGTTCACGGCTAGTACTGGCCACGCGGTGTTCACGGCTAGTACTGGCCACGCGGTGTTCACGGCTAGGACGGGCCACACGGTGTTCACGGCTACTACTGGCCACACGGTGTTCACGGCTAGGTCGAGCCACGCGGTGTTCACGGCTAGTACGGTCCATGCGGTGTTCACGGCTAGTACGGTCCATGCGGTGTTCACGGCTAGTACGGGCCATGCGGTGTTCACGGCTAGTACGGGCCACGCGGTGTTCACGGCTAGGACGGGCCACACGGTGTTCACGGCTAGGTCGAGCCACGCGGTGTTCACGGCTAGTACGGTCCATGTGGTGTTCACGGCTAGTACGGTCCGTGCGGTATTCACGGCTAGTACGGGCCACGCGGTGTTCACGGTTAGGATGGGCAACGCAGTGTTCACGGCTAGGACCAGCCAAGGCGGTAAACAATCAGGATTATGTAGGCAACGGATTCATTTTTATAAATTACTAGTAGAGCCGTGCCATCAAAAATGACGCAGAAAATATGCCGTCTAAAATAACAGCAAAATATATATTGATCTACCTGCTCCATGAGTAGCTTACATTCACTCAGTCAAGTGCTATATGTGATATACGCTTTGGGCGATCATGTCTCTTTCGAGACATGAGGGACTGGGCAGACAATTATCCCGCAGTAGGTTGCCATTGCTTTCTGCGGTAGACTGGTGAATTATATTAACTAGTAATTTATGAGCTATTAGTTTAATAATTCCTGACAAAAGAAAACTGATCCCATACTTTATGCCAAGTAAAAGCTTTAATTGTCTTTCTAACTATTTAGTCAGTCAGTTAAGTGGTATATTTGGGCGATCATGTCTCTTTACCGACATGACTGACTGAGCAGAAGATTATTCCGCAGGAGGTTGCTATTGCTTTCTGCGGTTGACTGGTTGCCAGCCAAGGCTATAGAACCCAATCTGTCCTGTTATGTGACTTGTAGCTAGAGGTGGAAGAGATGTACTATATTATTAAGTAATAATAAGTGGGGGATCAGTTTTATATTGTTATGAAGTAATAAACTGATCCCCCACTTTATGCCCAGTAGAAACCTTAATCATGTTTTCAACTATTATATTCAGTCAGTCAATTAAGTGCCATACGTGATACACGCTTGGGCGATCATGTCTCGAAAGAGACATGACTGACTGGGCAGAAGATTATCTCGCAGTAGGTTGCCATTGCTTTCTGCGGTAGATTGGTTGCCGACCAAGGCTATAGAACCCAATCTGTCCTGTTATTTGACTCATAGCTAGAGGTGGAAGAGATTTATTATATTTTTAAGTAGTAATTAGTGGGAGATCAGTTTATTACTTCATTACAATATAAAACTGATCACCCACTTTATACCCAGTAGAAGCTTTAATCATATTTTCAACGATTATATTCAGGCAGTCAGTTAAGAGCCATACGTGATACACGCTTTGGGCAAGCATGTCTCGAAAAAGACATGATTGCCCAGTGTGAAGTTGGATTATTTTCTTCTTTTTTTCTCATGCCTTAATGGAAGTTCGTATTAAGGAAGCAATAAGAAACTCTTAGAACCAACCCCATACGGCACCAGAATGCAACTGTAGCCTCTGTCACGGAATTTCAGCCACCAGTTCCACATACCGAAATAGAGTTCGCGAAGCAACAGATGTTTCTTTTCACTATCAATCAACAGTAGATCTGGCCTAAGTCTAGATACAATAACCCCCTGGTAGTATAGCATCAACTAACACTGTCCACTTCCTTGACTCCTCTATCCTGGTTTTCTGCCTTGTGCCAGTCACACCCTTCTTCAAAAAGGCAATCCTTCGCATGTCCGACGAGGGTATATGAGAACTTCACGCAACTGCTGCCACAACCTCCGGAACCAAGTCAAGTCTAAAAGTGTACCAGCTATTCTGTAGCGACTCAGGACAGGATGACAGCACATGGCGTAGGTTTGCGTATGCACCACCCAACCGTCAGAATGGTGAACCCTGCACTCTCGATCTTCTCAAATTTGCTGGTGATGGCGCCACATCATATGCTGCCTGAGTGAGGAACTTTAAATATCCCGCGCCGTAACGCTACCCATCAGACCAACTGATCTGAACACCATCAATGCCCTGTCATCGACCCTGCTGGGCCTGTTGAACACATTGCACTAGAGACCCCTGTTTCATTAAATTGCATTGTTTCTGTCTACTGTCTTCTGACTAGAATCTCTCCATCTCAACTAGTCTCAGTCCATCACGTCCCTCTCTTGTAATAGCTTGAACAGGCGACTGCTTCAGCACCTCTTCCATTGTCGTCATCACGTCTGACACCTTCCACCTGTCGAAAAAAAAATAACATTCGACGCAGAAACAAAAATTTAGCTGGTTACAATTCCCCCAAGGATGAAGCAACCCGTCTGTAAGTACCTACCGTCTCTCTTTTTTTCACGCACCTTCTTCCGGTCCTTACCTCCGGCACATTTTCTTGGATTAAAGCATCCTTCAATTCACACAGTAAGGACTGCAATCTCATCTTTACAACCTTCTACTCCTTTGTTGTGAAGGAGTTGTGGCGTTGTGGCGCAGTGGATATCAGCTCAAAACGAGAAATGCTACTGGGCATAAAGGGGGGATCAGTTTATTACTTCATAACAATATAAAACTGATCCCCCACTTATTACTACTTAATAATATAGTACATCTCTTCCACCTCTAGCTATGAGTCAAATAGCAGGACAGATTGGGTTCTATAGCCTTGGTCAGCAACCAGTCTACCACAGAAAGCAATATCAACCTACTGCGGGGTAATCTTCTGCCCAGTCAGTCATGTCTCTTTCGGGACATGATCGCCCAAGCGTGTATCACGTATGGCACTCAACTGGCTGATTCCTTCACCAAAGAAGTAAGAAGTCAGCCGGTCCTGCCATACCAAATAACTGCCAACAGAATCCTCGCAACAATGAACCACTTTCGTGTGCACTTGCTGATCTTCCTCTCTATTATCTCAACTGGATATATATATATATATATATTTTAATATATATTTTAATTCAGATACTTTATTCCAAGTGAAAAAAGCAGGAAGGTAAATTCCAAAAACCCGATCCTAATTAATATTAAACATTTTTTTAATATTAAAAAATGATACAGGAAGAGAGCTCCATGTAATAAAATATTACAGAGCAAATTTAAATTAAAATAGGATTAATTCAATGATGTTGAATGACCATTTCGATATGAAAATCCCCACGGGGGATAACACATCACCTCAGCAACAGAAAAAACCTTTCAGAATTTCAGAGTTTCTGAAAGGTTTTTTTCTGTTGCTGAGGTGATGTGTTATCCCCCGTGGGGATTTTCATATCGAAATGGTCATTCAACATCATTGAATTAATCCTTTTTTAATTTATATATATATATATATATATATATATAATTAGCGGCCACATTATATTCATATATATGAATATATAGTTAGTGGCCACATTAGTCTCGGCATCAACCCAAAATGCATAAACCAAACTTTAAATTTCCCACGAAACACACATTGGTCTATGCTTTGCAGACCCGTTTCCGCCTGCTGCTGAATTTCGACCCCTTGTTGACGATCTGTCACCGGGAAGTTAACCACCTCCTAAGGCTCTTCACACCCTGCTCCCGCACTGTTGGTATCTTTTCACCCGCGATAGAAAACACTTCATTAATCACAGAACCTCTTTTCATAGACAATGGCCTTGGTTTTGAAGGCAAACTGATTCCACTCTACCAGCTCTTCAAGAATCAATTGTGCTAATTTCTTATCGTCTTGAATTATTAAATACTTTCATCCTGTCTGCAGATTATGCGAGGAATAAAATTTAGCCATGATATTGTTTTCGGAACCAAAACAAAATTACTGAATGAAAAATCATATCTAACCCATACATACATATCAGGTTCATACAAAGATGGATTAAAGTGTTTTAGTTCCCTCCTGTCACGCTTATAGAAAGGGAGGTAATAGTGAGGCAATGTCGGCTCAGTTCATTCGCTTTACTAATAGATATTAAACTTTACTTCCATTTCTGAAAACCCTTGCTACGTGTTTGTTCTAATTTAAATTTTGCAAGAATTACATCACCAAGTAGTGAAGAACATATATATATATATAGTGTATCGAGGCAGCAAATAATTTTCTAAGCATCTACTGTTAAATATAAGAGATAATGAATGTCTATTATGTTTAATCATGAGCCGTTCTAAATGTCGTATTTTTGCTTTAATTTCAGTTGAAATGAAGACAAAAATTCTCCATTTGGATAATTTTTATTAATTTGCATTTGAATAAATGGTTCTGTTGTCGTTTCGCGCTATCACGTGGTGTGACGTCATAGAACCGCATTGCAAATTTGCGAACTGCGTTTGTTATTTTTGGTAGCTATTGTCGTTGCCTAACGGAGTTTTATGTAAACACAAAATAAAATCGTCGGTGATTGTGGATGTTTTTATGTTACCGTCTTAATAACCTCTCTGAAGATGGCTCATGTGAGCCGAAAGCTTAGAAACAACTTAATAAAAAATTTATCCAAATGTTGGAGAATTTTTGTCTTTATTTTCAACTGAAATTAAAGCCAAAATACGACGTTTAGAACGGCTCACGATTAAACATAATAGACATTCATTGTCTCTTATATTTAACAGTACATGTTTAGAAAAAACAATATATATATATATATATATATATATATATACTTTTATGCGTTTTTTTTTTTCAAAAAATTTATTTTTAAATGAGTTCCATCATCTCCCAGCATTGTAAGTAATTTAATTTATTTTGCCTTGTCCTTTTCCTTAATTCCCTTAAAATTAAAGCCAACGAGAACCCTTGATAAGTGTTGACCGAAAGGTTCCGAGGGTTTAAATAATATGACGTCTGTTCTTTTTAAAGCCATTGGTAATTTCTGTGGGTACAACTCGTTATATATATATATATATATATATATATATATATATATATATATATATATATACGAACTAAATCTAAAAGTGAGCCAAACGTCGACCGCGGTTTCACTCGCCGGATCGTCAGGACAAGTTTTTTGCTCTACTTTCGTACTTTCGTACTTTGGTATTGAGCTCTTTCTTGTTAAGGTTTAGTCTTGGGTTTTTTTTCTTTCAAACACAGTTTATGGTTTGCTTGTTTCTTTTTTTTATTCCCCTTTACCCATTTGGTAGTACCTTTTGGGTTTGACGACTTACGTTACTAATTTGTTGCAGTAGGGTTTTCTGATTGCGGTCGTAATTAGTGCTACTGTTTTGTTGGTACGTTTTGCAATATATATATATATATATATATATATATATATATATATACACGCTCAGGGATTTGGATGTTTTGTTTTTGGTTTTGGCTTTTCTTTCTTTCTTATTAATTAATTAATTAATTAAATAATTAATTACTCAATAGTATTTGGATTCTAATGGCAGGGCTCAGTCAAAAGAGCATCGGACTTTTAAGAAATAATTCACAAACCAACCATTTGGGATTCAAGTCCCCATGTAGGATTGATTTTGTTTTTTTATTAAATTATTTTTCAAACTCCAGAGATAATGCTTCTCTACAATCTTGATTTGTTTAAGCCCCTGATCAACCGAGGCAAGGAAAAACGGAAAAGGAAGGTCTTCGTTTGTATTTTTTTTCTTTCCTGAATCATTTTCTGAATTATATATATATATATATATATATATATATATATACTCAGGGTTTTTGATTATTTTTCCTCTTATGTCTTAATGTAAGATACTCAATACCAGGTACATCAATATATAGTAATTTACTAAGCGCAGCTTAGATATGGCACAAGGCCGAAAGTATGGAGCGCCCAGTGAAGATCGAACTCACTACTGAAAGCAATAGTTCTAGCGAGACAAGCTTGCTAACCATTGCACCACCTTGAGGTGCTCAGTACATCAATATATATATATTGCTGTCATTTTAGACGGTATATATAGATATAAATGTTTTGCCGTCATTTTTACGGTACGGTCCAACTTTTTAGTTCATTAAGTACAATAAACTCGTCTGAGAGTCATAAGTAATAAAGTTTCATCGGAAGATGAGTTTACTTGAAACCAGCGCCATCGAAGCATCGTATGTGGATTCAAGTGGCAGGACTCAGTCGAAAGAGCGTCAGACTTTTAAGAAATATTTCACGAACCATTCATTTGGGGTTCAAGTCCCCATGTAAGATTGATGTTTTTTTATTAAATTACTAGCAGTATAGCCCGGTGTTGCTCGGGTGTAATGAAAGCTTTAAAACTCATCCATGGTCCTGGAGCTCAGACTCTTTGGACGTTGGCATGAAAGACTAAAAAGCAATAGTTGTTTCCAGTTAAAGGGAAACCGTAGACTGAAAGAAAAATGAATGGATATAAGTCAAATTTTGATTTCCTGGTATGGATATCAAATAAGTTTTTTTCGTCGTAAACTGAATTTTGAAGGCTAAATAAGTCCTCTGAGTAAATGGTATCATGGCTGAGACTAAGAACTACAATTATACCTACTTAGAGCCAAACCAAAAGCAAAAACTAAAATAAAAGGGCTGAAAAAAATACAGACATACAGGCAGATAAACAGACACACGCACAATCATATTATCGATTTTCTGCACTATAGTAAGAACTGCAACCTTGAAACTTTTGAATATCGTTTCTTATGTCTTTGTCTATGAGTGCATAAAATTCGATTAAAATCGGGGCCACTCCTTCGATTTTTTTTCGATTACCGATTTTTGATATTTATCGGGAGTACCTCGACACAAAACCGAGCTAAGAACACTCGCAGACGCTTATAGTACAAGTGTGTAAATTTTCAAGAAAATCGGTTCAGTCGTTTCGGATTCTATAGGTAACGGACACGCACACACAGACACACACACACACACACACACACACACACACACACATATATTCTTTAAAATTTACTATTCTCTTCAGTTTTCATATCATTTACTTATTTTTTTTTTTCGATAGCCTTTTTTTACCATCGAATGATATGATCTTCTTCTTCTTCTATGTGCCCTGTCTCTTCAGGACGTAGGCGATCATGGTTCTCCACATTTCCCTATCCCTTGTGGCTCTTAGTATGTTTTCTCCTGTTACACCACGCAACCCTCGTTCCGTCATTCACCTGATCAGGCCCTACAAATATGTTATCCGCTGTCTTCCTCTGTCTGTTTTTCCTTCTATCTGGCCTGTCAGTATCAGGTTCTCCAAGTCCTCCTTCCTCATTGAGTGTCCTAGGAATTTCAGTTGTCTCTTCCTGATGCTCAGTATTTCCTCTTTGTTGCCATTCTTTTCAACACCTCATCGTTGCTTGCATGCTCGGTCCACGATATCCGCAGCATCCTTCTGTAGAACCACATTTCCGCTGCTTCCAAGTTTTGTCCTCATTTTCGATGATATTGTCCAGCATTCACAGCCGTATTGAAGACATCAAATAGCAGTCTAGCACTCTTTTCTTAGTTTCTAGTGAAATTTTCTTACTGGGCCATTATAAAATGACGTCATTTTATGTAAAACATTTTATATAGAAAATATCTGTTGTTGAAGGAATACAGTTGCGTTCAAATATATTTAGTTGAATCCATAAAACTCAGATCAAAATAATTAGATTTCAACATTGAATAGCCCATTGGGGTCGATATACCGCTGAAACAAAATCAAACAACCATCACAAAAGAACATTTTCATGGCATTAATTCTAATAATATCCTACAAATTTTTAAATCACAGTGTATTTCAAAATATAACTTCAGCAAAACTACAACATAAAACACACTTATCACTACCACACAAGCATGCATATGCACAAAATCTGAGCATCATCTACCATGTATTCCAATGCGAAAGCAGAATAACATAAATGACATTTTTTATTGCTTCAAAGCTCCCAAGAAAATTAAATTTTGGCATGAAGGTGTTGATATGCTGCTTGATAATAAAATAAGCACATCCCATCTCCTCTCTCACTTATAACCATCCATTACTATAAAAGAAACCTTTTCAATACTAAAGCTGAATTATTTGAATAAAGCTTCAAATTAAAGCTGTTATTCTATTACATGCTTTAAACAAGAATAGAATATACACTTAAGATTAGGAAGACACAGTCAAAATTTCTAGGGTACATAATGAGGAAAGAGGGATTGGAAAATCTGATACCCACAAGAATAACAGAGAAAGACAGTAGTACATAAAAAGATGAGTATCATCTACCATGTATTTCATTGTGAAAGTAGAATAACATATATTATATTTTTATTGATTCAGAGCCCTCCAGAAAAGTAAATTTCGGCATTAAATAACCCATGAAGGTGTTGATATGCTGTTAAACAAATCAAATACGGACAGTGTATTTAATTAAAATAAAATTCTAATTCTTTGAAAAAGTCTTTGTTGAACTTCAGGTAACAGAATCGTCATTAAAAATCGTTTTTCTTCATTTTCCAGTCGGCTGTTGGCAGTCAATTGCACACACGTGAGTTTTTCACTTTATTATTTTTATTATAACAAACTTTTAAAATATTCATTTTTTACAATGGCGTCTACCATGTAGAAGGCCCAAGTGCCACTTAAGCTAGAGGGTTATAGTGAAGGACGCACAGTTTATGGGGATATGTGGGGGAAGAGAAAGCACTTCATAAGGTGTGAGCTCTACTTGTGAATAAAATGCATTTTTTTCTTTTTTTTTAATCATATCACCCCGAGCAAGGCGGTAAGGCCACTGGTGTGCAGGGGGCTACGTAAGAGTGAATAGATTGGAAAAGAGAAAGCCGGAAACCACATCCTAAACAGGGAACAAGGGATGAACCTCTACACCTGTTCAATAGACGTGGATGGAGTGTGAACCGGGCGATAGTTCAGTCTATCTACTCCAATTGAAAAAATAAACAAAAAAGAAAAGTGAAAAGATTGGAAAAGAGAAAGCCGGAAACCACGTCCTAAACAGAGAAGAAGGGATGAGCCTCTACACCTGTTCAGTAGACGTGGGTGGAGTGTGAACTGGGCAATAGTTTAGTCTATCTACTCCAATTAAAAAAAAAAAAGAGAGAAAAAAGAAAAGAGTGAAAAGGTTGGAAGAGAGAAAAACCGGAAACCGCATCCTAAACAGGAAACAAGGGATGAGCCTCTTCACCTGTTCAATAGACGTGGGTGGAGTGTGAACCGGGCGATAGTTTAGTCTATCTACTCCAATTGAAAAAAAAAAAGATAAAAGAAAAGACTGAAAAGATTGGAAAAGAGAAATCCAGAAACCACGTCCTAAACAGGGAACAAAGGATGAGCCTTTACACTTGTTCAATAGACGTGGGTGGAGTGTGAACCGGGCGATAGTTCAGTCTATTTTTTCTTCATTCTGTGTTTTTCTTTCATTTCTTTTTGTCTTTGGTTGTATCACGTTGACTTCTATATCCCAATTTTGATTTATTTATAGATTGTTCTGGCAATGCGGCGAATATAATGTTCGTCATGGATTCGTCCAGTAGTATTTGGATCGTCGACTACAGACGCCAGTTGGAATTCGTTGAGAACCTGGTGGATACATTTGATATTGGAGCTGGCAAATCTCAGGTCCGAGTCGGGGCTATCACCTTCAGCAACAGTGCACATCTTGAATTCTCCTTAGACCGCTACCATAACCGGACAGAACTGAAAAAAGCGATTGCCAGTATTCCGTATCGTACTGGAATGACCAATACGGCCGAAGCTTTGCACCTCGTCCGCTCGCAGCTGAAGACTTTTTTCAGAAACTCAACGGCACCCTTTGTAGTCATCGTCATTACCGACGGTTTGTCACGTGACCCGAAAGCTACGAAAAAAGAGGCACGCAAATTGCACAAACTTGGCATTCACGTCTACGCCATCGGCGTTGGATACCATTACTCTCTGAACGAACTGAAGGCGATTGCCAGCGATCCAATCAACAACCTCCACCAGGTGTCCAGTTACTCCGCCCTAAAGGGCATCGTTAGAAATTTTAATATCAAAACTTGCAAAGGTGAGTTAATTATTATTTTTTAACTTTAATTAAAGTATTAGGTTATCACTCATGGAATGGTTCACTTTATAGAAAATTAATAAAACGTTTCTGAAATATTAAATAACTAATTATTTAATTGAAATAGGTACCCTGTTGATGTGTGTTGTGGTGCAGTGGATATCGACTCGGAACGACAAATTGGGGAGCCGAGTTCGAATTCCAGTTGAATTCGTTGCATTCACTTACGCCCAAATACCCTTGGGAAACGTATTAATTCGTATCTTCCCTCCTGTTATGGGTTAAATAATAGGAAATATTGGTTTCTATAGCCTTGCTCGGCAACCAGTCTACCGCAAAAAGCAATAGCAACCTACTACGAGATAATCTTCTGCCTAGTCAGTCATGCTTCTTTCGAGACATGATCGCCCAAAGTGTGTATCACGTATGGCACTTAACTAACTGAATATAATAGTTGAAAACTTGATTAAAATTTCTACTAGGCATAAAGTGGGGGACCAGTTTTATATTGTTATGAAGTAATAAATTGATCCCAAACTAATTACTACTTAATAATATAATACATCTCTTTCCTCTCTAGCTATGAATTTAATAATAAAACAAATTGGGTTCTATAGACTTGGTTAGCAACCAGTCTACTGCAGAAAGCAATGGCAACCTACTACGGGAAAATCTTCTGCACAGTCAGTCATGTCTTTTGCGGGACATGATCGCCCAAGCGTGTATCACGTATGGCACTTAACTGAAAACATGATTAAGGCTTCCACTGGGCATAAAGTAGGGTATCAGTTTTAAATTGTTATGAAGTAATAAACTGATCCCTCATTCATTACTACTTAATAATGCACAATATTTGTTGCAGTCACTCCATCAGCTTCTTTTCTCGCACTTCCTGCCTGTGGAAATCCCTTACATATACTTGCTTTCATAAAGGCTACAACCTCCAAGAATTTAAATGCAATGTCAATTCCCATCTCTTATCCACTTGATTCCAGTCTTTTCTACATTACCTCGTATATCTTGTTTTTTTTCTTTCTCTCTACCTTTCTTTGCAACTGTCATCACACCTGTATTCCCATCCTTTTCTTGCTCCCTCCTCTGACATCCCTTTAGCTGGTTCGCCTTTCTTTCTACTCTACTCCTATCTAAACTTTTACCGTTATGTAGCCCCCTGCGCATCAGTGGCTGTACCACCTTACTTGGGATGAAACGACTTTAAAAAATGTTTGCTGGCCACTGTTATTGAGCTCAAAATGAGGTTATATAATTCTTGATCCTTTGTCATCTCTGTTATGTCGCCAAGTGTAAATGAATAACTCAACAACAGAATCAGAATATAAGTTGTATTCCGCGAAAAGACGGTTAGTAGGTACAGAAGTGATTAGTATATTTACAATAGGGAAGATACAATAGTCCAATCCGTCGTAAGACGTGTGTATACGTGATTACTTCCGGTACGCCACCGGAAGTGTGTCTAACTCTCGCACTAACTCTCAAGTGACTCTGTATGACTCTCTATCACACTATCACGCTCCCTGTAGAGAATCCACCAATTGCTATATATAGCAATGGGAACAGTCCATTATGTAGTCAGATAGGGGCGGCGCCCTAACAATCTCTAACAAGGAAACTGACGTATCCACACACAATTGTCCGAGACTCAGTGGTGAATAGAGAGTACAGCAATGATTGACCATGTTTTGTCGAGTGAGATTGTTGATGGAATTTCCACCAACCAAATATTGGCCGAAAAATTATGAAGATTAAGCGGAACTGTTCAAAAGTAGGTGGCGTTTATGATAGAACGAAGCCACAAGTCATCGTGGTCGAGCTATCAAGTATAATGATTTTGTTTAACTACTGATCACAACAGATTTTGCGTTTTCTTCGAGAATTTGTAACTAAAACTTGATCACTATAAGCTACACATTGGATGTGTGTATTCTGAAAAAACACAAATGTGTCTGAGAGGGTGTCTTCAACAGGGACTTGCTAGCCACCTTAGTAGACTTTATAGTTGTCCATGATTTAATTTTTATAAGTGTTAATATCTAAAGCTAAAAAATTCAAAATTTATTAAGTCTGGTAGAGGCCATGTTGCAATAGGAAATATTAATTCACGTTTTTTCCAGGTCCGGAGAATGTAATGACGAAAACAACGAAAAGTAGGAAGATTGTGTTGCGCCAGATTTTCATGAAAATTGAGCAATTATTCATTGAAAATCAGCAATCCTGATATTTACAAAATGCTTAGTACATGACCAATCGTTATGGAACAAAAAGTAGGAAGATCATGTAGCGCCATGATTTCAAGCGAAGAGAGCATGTTTTTTATTAAAAAGCAATATCTTGAGTTTTGTCTATTTAGGTAGTAAATTTTATTTTAGGCATGTCAGATTAAATAAATTGCAAATATTATGTCTGCTTATTTTTAATAAAATCCGATCGTACTCACGGATAATCTTTCGTGTATTATAATTGAAGAATGTAAGAAATCCACTGTAACTTTTACAGTTGATTTTCATTATCCATTTCTCGTTGTTCCCCAGAACTTTCAATCTTCATCCGAGATCATCTTCAGGGGTGTGAGTTGTAGTAACAAAAAATAACCGCATAACTGTGTTGCTAAAAATTACTGCAACATTTTTTTTGCTTCAAATATAACGGTTGACAAATTACTAGCGTGTTCTAGAACGTGAAATTTATCCAAAATGGAATTTTGATATGTGTTGTAATGTCATGGTCATGCAAGTATTAAAGCATGAAAAAAAACTGTTCTTTTTACAAACATTTTAGAACTTCCTACAGTATTCATAGCTGTTTATATTCATTGACGGCTTAAGTTTTCTTTATGTATATTGCCTCGAGAGTCCTGAATTATGTAATTATAGAATTCTCAAGGAATTTAATCATTAATTTAAGAATTCGGATTTATCAGAAAAATACAAACAGAATTTTTAAAAGTGAAATTTTTCACGATACTATTTGTAATGAACAAATTTACAATGATTTACTCTGGAGTGCACAATGACATTAATGGTTTGATTCAGGAAAAGATATGAAGACCCGCTGTTTCGCAAATACTGTGACATTTAAAAAATACGTAAGTCAGAAATTCAGAAGCTAAAAAAAAAAAAAAAAAATTAAATCGCGCGATTTAATCACTAAAAATGTTAATAGTCCTGTAGTATTTAAAAGAAAAAATAAATCATTCGTCATTTTAAATGGGGGTGCTTAAAAATGTATCGAACCAAGCCACTTCTAAAAACTACATATATTCTAATGAGTGAGAACTGAGTGGGAAGAATTAAGAACAAAAACATTTATAATGAAAGGAAAGAAGAAACAAGAGAAAATTAAGTTGCGATTGACGTTGGAGCTTCAGAAGTGAGAGAAGAAACTGTTAGCAGAGGACTTATAATAATATGAGAAGAAGAAAACATAATTAAGGAGAGAGAACAATAAAAGAACAGAAATTAAGAAGACAGAGGATAACGATTGACATTGTATTTAAATTTTTGAAAATCAAGGTTGAGTGGAAAGCAAGAAGCCGGAAGAGAGTTCCACAAGCGAGAGAAGAAACTGTTAGCATAGGACTTATAATAATATGAGAAGAAGAAAACATAATTAAGGAGAGAGAACAATAAAAGAAGAGGAATTAAGAAGACAGAGGATAACGATTGACATTGTATTTAAATTTTTGAAAATCAAAGTTGAGTGGAAAGCAAGAAGCCGGAAGAGAGTTCCACAAGCGAGAGAAGAAACTGTTAGCATAGGACTTATAATAATATGAGAAGAAGAAAACATAATCAAGGAGAGAGAACAATAAAAGAAGAGGAATTAAGAAGACAGAGGATAACGATTGACATTGTATTTAAATTTTTGAAGATCAAAGTTGAGTGAAAAGAAAGAAGCCGGAAGAGAGTTCCACAAGCGGGAGAAGAAACTGTTAGCATAGGACTTATAATAATATGAGAAGAAGAAAACATAATTAAGGAGAGAGAACAATAAAAGGACAGGAATTAAGAAGACAGAGGATAACGATTGACATTGCATTTAAATTTTTGAAGATCAAAGTTGAGTGGAAAGCAAGAAGCCGGAAGAGAGTTCCACAAGCGAGAGAAGAAACTGTTAGCATAGGACTTATAATAATATGAGAAGAAGAAAACATAATTAAGGAGAGAGAACAATAAAAGAACAGGAATTAAGAAGACAGAGGATAAAGATTGACATTGTATTTAAATCTTTGAAGATCAAAGGTGAGTGGAAAGCAAGAAGCCGGAAGGGAGTTCCACAAGCGAGAGAAGAAACTGTTAGCAGAGGACTTATAATAATATGAGAAGAAGAAAACATAATTAAGGAGAGAGAACAATAAAAGAACAGGAATTAAGAAGACAGAGGATAAAGATTGACATTGCATTTAAATCTTTGAAGATCAAAGTTGAGTGGAAAGCAAGAAGCCGGAAGAGAGTTCCACAAGCGAGAGAAGAAACTGTTAGCATAGGGAAAAATGTTACGGATTCTCCAAATTTGAAAATCTAATTTTTGTAAAAGCTAAGTTCTAGTTTAGATGACATTATGAAACATATTATTCTTATCTTTACTTTTATTCAGAAGTACATTTTGATATTGAAATTTCAAAATCTTAATTTTTTTCTGTTGAACATAGATTCCATTTATCACCTAGGCCATTAGGAGCACGTGTGCTGACTATCGGCTTCCATATATATAGTAACGTGCAAAAGTATTAGGACAAGAACTATTTTATCTTTTATGAGGCATATTGACAGAAAATAAACAATTTAATTAAAGTAATTTGATTTGATTTACTCAACAAATGCTTTAACAAGAAAAAATACTTGTTACAAAATAAATTTAATATTTAATATTAGTTGGCCTTTTGCTTTGATCACAGCCTTCATTCTGTCAGGAATTGACATCACAAGCTTCTACAATGTATCTAATGGTATCTCCTGCCAAGCAGCTTGTATTTGTTTCCAAAATGTGTCTTGCAAATAACATTAGATTTATCAATTCGAGAGGGGGGAATAAGAAAAGTCAGTCATATCCAAGGATAATAGAATAATGAGTCGTTTCAAAATAACTTGTTTAATAGAAAATAAGAAAAATTAAATAGAACTTCTTTTTAATACATTTCTTTTACACCTAGTTTTAAATAATCAATATTTATTAGCAATTTACTTGGCTTTTCACCCTATATTTGAATTTCAGTGAGGTTTTTAGGAAAATCACCCCTGTCCTAATATTTTGCACACTACCGTTTGTGTGCAAAAGTGTTAGGACAGGGGTGATTTTAAACTGTATTTTGATGCCTCATAAAAGATAAAATACTTCTTGTCCTAATACTTTTGCACAGTAATGTATATAAGTCAATAAGACAAAATGATTTACAGGGTTTGGGAGATTTAGGAACAGAAATTTTTCTAATGTGCGGGATGAGTAAAAAATATTCAGGACAGTAAATGGTGATTGACATTGCATTTAAATTTTTGAAGATAGAAGTTGGCTGGAAAACGTGGAGCCGGAAGGGAGTTCCACAAGTAAGAGAAGAAACTGTTAGCATAGAACTCACGGTTACATCTAGCCAGTTTTACTGTAAATTGATGTATTCGCGAAGCCAGTGTAATACTGCTCTTAAATTCAAAAAGTTTATGTACAATAAAGAAGAATTACTATGAAGGTTTTTTTTTAATCGTTTCACCCCATGCTAGGCGGTAACGCAACTGATGCGCAGGGGCCACATAAAAGTTTAGATAAGAGGAAAGCAAAGAGAAAGACGAACCGTTTACAGGGGGTGTCAGAGAAGGAAGCAAGAGAAGGATAGGAATACAGGTGTGATGACAGCTGCAAAGGTAGAGAGAAAGGAAAAGATATACAGGCTGATGTAGAAAGAACTTGAGTCAAGTAGGTAAGAGATGGGTATTGACATTGCATTTAAGTTCCTGGAGGTTGTAGCCATCAGGAAAGCAAGAATATGGAAGGCTGGAGGTGCGAGAAAAGAAGCTGGTGGTGTAGAATTGTCATCTGCATTTGGTTGATCTAACTGTGAATGGGTGAGACACAGTTGCCAGTCTGGTTGCACGAGTAAACTCCTGTGGCAGGGGCACTAGTGACTTAAGTTCGTCAGAGGAGAAGCCATGAAAAAATTTATAGAACAGACAGAGGGAAGCCACATCCCGTCAGTGAGAAAGTGGTTGGAGTCGAGCCGCCAGGTCGGTACCTATCACATTACTGATTCTTCTTTAAAAAGCACAGGGAGGCAAATTTACGCTGGTGGGAAAATAACTAAAGCCGAGAGTCCAGATCAGAACCGATAATATTGCTGCTTCTCCTTTGGATTTTATCAAGAAGTTCAAGCAAATTACATATACCCATTTATAGCAAAATGACCAAAAATATAGTTTATATTTGCCTATACTTGAAAGATGAGGTAGAATTTAAATTGTTTAGACTGTTGTCCTCATCTTTGTTGACATATTCACCTTCAACATCTGTCTATATTTCTGAGATGAGGTATTGTAATTATTTACACTATTTACATTGTTTGGACTGTTGTCCTCATCTTTGTTGCCATATTCACCTTCAACATCTGTCTATATTTCTGAGATGAGGTATTGTAATTATTTACTCTATTTACATTGTTTGGACTGTTGTCCTCATCTTTGTTGCCATATTCACCTTCAGCATCTGTCTATATTTCTGGGATGAGGTATTGTAGTTATTTACACTATTTACATTGTTTGGACTGTTGTCCTCATCTTTGTTGTCATATTCACCTTCAACATCTGTCTATATTTCTGAGATGAGGTATTGTAATTATTTACACTATTTACATTGTTTGGACTGTTGTCCTCATCTTTGTTGCCATATTCACCTTCAATGTCTGTCTATATTTCTGAGATGAGGTATTGTAATTATTTACACTTTTTACATTGTTTGGACTGTTGTCCTCATCTTTGTTGTCATATTCACATTCAATATCTGTCTATATTTCTGAGATGAGGTGTTGTAATTATTTACACTATTTACATTGTTTGGACTGTTGTCCTCATCTTTGTTGCCATATTCACCTTTGACATCTGTCTATATTTCTGAGATGAGGTATTGTAATTATTTACACTATTTACATTGTTTGGACTGTTGTCCTCATCTTTGTTGCCATATTTACCTTCAACATCTGTCTATATTTCTGAGATGAGGTATTGTAATTATTTACACTATTTACATTGTTTGGACTGTTGTCCTCATCTTTGTTGTCATATTCACCTTCAACATCTGTCTATATTTCTGAGATGAGGTATTGTAATTATTTACACTATTTACATTGTTTGGACTGTTGTCCTCATCTTTGTTGCCATATTCACCTTCAATGTCTGTCTATATTTCTGAGATGAGGTATTGTAATTATTTACACTTTTTACATTGTTTGGACTGTTGTCCTCATCTTTGTTGTCATATTCACATTCAATATCTGTCTATATTTCTGAGATGAGGTGTTGTAATTATTTACACTATTTACATTGTTTGGACTGTTGTCCTCATCTTTGTTGCCATATTCACCTTTGACATCTGTCTATATTTCTGAGATGAGGTATTGTAATTATTTACACTATTTACATTGTTTGGACTGTTGTCCTCATCTTTGTTGCCATATTCACCTTCAACATCTGTCTATATTTCTGAGATGAGGTATTGTAATTATTTACACTATTTACATTGTTCAGACTGTTGTCCTCATCTTTGTTGCCATATTCACCTTTGACATCTGTCTATATTTCTGAGATGAGGTATTGTAATTATTTACACTATTTACATTGTTCAGACTGTTGTCCTCATCTTTGTTGCCATATTCACCTTTGACATCTGTCTATATTTCTGAGATGAGGTATTGTAATTATTTACACTATTTACATTGTTCAGACTGTTGTCCTCATCTTTGTTGCCATATTCACCTTCAACATCTGTCTATATTTCTGAGATGAGGTATTGTAATTATTTACACTATTTACATTGTTTGGACTGTTGTCCTCATCTTTGTTGTCATATTCACCTTCAACATCTGTCTATATTTCTGAGATGAGGTATTGTAATTATTTACACTATTTACATTGTTTGGACTGTTGTCCTCATCTTTGTTGCCATATTCACCTTTGACATCTGTCTATATTTCTGAGATGAGGTATTGTAATTATTTACACTATTTACATTGTTTGGACTGTTGTCCTCATCTTTGTTGCCATATTCACCTTCAACATCTGTCTATATTTCTGAGATGAGGTATTGTAATTATTTACTCTATTTACATTGTTTGGACTGTTGTCCTCATCTTTGTTGCCATATTCACCTTCAGCATCTGTCTATATTTCTGGGATGAGGTATTGTAGTTATTTACACTATTTACATTGTTTGGACTGTTGTCCTCATCTTTGTTGTCATATTCACCTTCAACATCTGTCTATATTTCTGAGATGAGGTATTGTAATTATTTACACTATTTACATTGTTTGGACTGTTGTCCTCATCTTTGTTGTCATATTCACCTTCAACATCTGTCTATATTTCTGAGATGAGGTATTGTAATTATTTACACTATTTACATTGTTTGGACTGTTGTCCTCATCTTTGTTGCCATATTCACCTTTGACATCTGTCTATATTTCTGAGATGAGGTATTGTAATTATTTACACTATTTACATTGTTTGGACTGTTGTCCTCATCTTTGTTGCCATATTCACATTCAACATCTGTCTATATTTCTGAGATGAGGTATTGTAGTTATTTACACTATTTACATTGTTTGGACTGTTGTCCTCATCTTTGTTGTCATATTCACCTTCAATATCTGTTTATATTTCTGAGATGAGGTTTTGTAATTATTTACCATATTTACATTTTTCGGACTGTTGCTCTCATCTTTATTGCCGTATTCATATTCAAGACGCTTCGACTGTTGTACGCTCCGACCTTCTTCAGGTGATTGGAATTTTAAATCGAACCCTCAGGTTCACATGACTCACGGTTGGTGAGATCCAGGGACTTGCTCCAAAGAGTTGAGAGTTCAATAGCTGACATAGCAGTGGGGAACAATAACTTTAGAAAGTGAGATATCTAAGACACCCGGAAGTGGCGTGTGTAATGAATCGGAAACTCATATACCACAGTGATCAAAATAAAAGTGTCGGCTGGAAATTCCAATAACCTGAAGAAGGCCGGGGCGTACAACAGTCGAAACGTCTTGAATATGAATATGACAATAAAGATGAGGACAACAGTCAATGTAAATGATGTAATATGTTTTATCTCTGATTGAAAGCATAGTATTTTGTTCAAAATATTTAAATTTCGGCATTAAATAACCCATAGAGGTGTTGATATGACGCTACAGGTAATCAACTAAGAATGTATTTATTTATTTATTTATTATTTTTTGTTTTTGTTTTGATAAATAAAACCTAAACGATAATATAGCGGTGAGGATAGCCACGTAGAGCAGTAGTTTGTAAATTATTCTATTTGTGCCTTGATTGCCGGCAGTTTTAGGAAAATAATCAGTAAAATGGATCTGAAGATGGTAAAGTAAATATCGGCTCGAAACGAGAAATCAGTGAGCCGAGTTCAAGTTCCAATCGAATTCGTTGCATTCACTTACGCATAAACACCCTTGAGAAATGTATTAATATCCCGCTTCTCCCTCCAGCTATGGATTAAATAGCAGAACAGATTGGGAGTTATATAGCCTTGGTTAGCAACCAGTCAAATGCAGAAAGTAATGTCAACCTACTGTGGGAAAATCTTCTGCCTACTTAGTCATGTCTCTTTCGAGACAGGATCGCCTAAGCATGTATCACGTATGGTACCTGACTGACTATATTGGCGGTTAGGTATCTTATTTTCATTATGGAAATTGGAGTAGATAGATCTATCTATCGCCCGGTTCACACTCCACCCACGTCTATTTAACAGGTTAAGAGGATCATCCCTTGTTCCCTGTTTAGGATGTGGTTTCCGGCTTTCTCTTTTCCAATTTTCTCACTTTGGTTTCTTTTTTTTTTTCAATTGGAGTAGATGGATCTATCTATCGCCCGGTTCACACTCCACCCACGACTATTGAACAGGTTAAGAGGCTCATCCCTTGTTCCCTGTTTAGGATGTGGTTTCTGGCTTTTTCTTTTCCAATATTCTCACTTTGGTTTCTTTTTTTTTTTCAATTTGAGTAGATAGATATATCTATCGCCCGGTTCACACTCCACCCACGTCTAATGAACAGGTTAAGAGGCTCATCCCTTGTTCCCTGTTTAGGATGTGGTTTCCGGTTTTCTCTTTTCCAATCTTTTCACTATTACGTAGCCCCCTGCACATCAGTGGCGTTACCGCCTTGCTCGGGGTGATACCATTAAAAAGAAAAAAAGTTAGTTGGAACCGTAAGTTCTATGATAATTGTTTCTTCTCTCGCTTGTTTTAGTCTCCTCCACGTTCCTGTCAACTACGATCCCCAAATATTTAAATGCAACGCCAACCATTATCATCAATCATCTTCAGATATGTTTTTGCGTGTTTGGGTGTAATAGATATCAACTCAGAATGAGAAATCGGAGAGCCGAGTTCGAATTCCAGTTAAATTTGTTACATTCCCTTACGCGCAAATACCCTTGGGAAAGATATTAATCCATCACTTCTTCCAGATTGGGTTCAATAGCCTTGACTGGCAACTAGTCTACCGCAGAAAGAATCGGCAAACCTCTCCGGAAAAACTTTCTGCTTAGTCAGACATGGATGGAAAAAGACATGATCGCCTAAGTGTGTATCACATATGGCAATTAACTGAATGACTGTTTCTTTCACACTCAGTAACCTCGTGCTGTTTTGTTTTCGTGTTTGCGATGAAATGATTAAAAAAAATATTTGTTTGTTTCTTTTTTCTCAGATATCACGACACCCATAGCGCCCTCAACTGAAATTATCAAGGTGACGACGCAGACAACAAAGCTGACCCGGCCGACGCCCACAACCACAAGAACGACGCCACCACCAACAACATCAACTACAACCGCTCAGACTACGACTGCCGTCCGGACTACGACTACAGCTTCTACTACAACTGCTGCTACTACCACCACTTCAACTCTTTCTACAACCAGGTTAAGTACACTGCCGAGAAGAATTTTACCAACAAGACCATCAGAGAGAATAAGACATTGGTCGTACAGAAACAGATATATACCAAAACCTGGTAAGTATATTTTCTTATCTTTTTCCTTTTTCCCCACTGTGCAACTCTTTACTTTTTATTTTATCGAATATCTCTGTGCAGGGCCCGGAAGTTTTTCCTGCCTGAGTCCATCCTGCACATCTATAAATCTACCATCCGCCCGTGTATTGAATACTGCTGCCACATCTGGTCGGGTGTCCCTGCTATTCTCCTCGGGGTCCTTGACAAAATACAACGGAGAATCTCTAATGTGATAGATGCCGACTTGGCAGCCCGGCTGCAGTCGCTCTCACCAGCGTAACATGACTTCCCTGTGCCTCTTCTAAAAGTACTTTCAAGGCTTTTGCTCCGATGAACTTAGTTCACTGCTGTCCCATAATTATGAATTTGCAAGAGATACGAGATTAGCAACTAGGTCCCACCCTTTTACAGTGAAACATAAAATGTAACCGCAATTTCTACTCTAATAGCTTCTTTTCTCGCACTTCCCGCCTGTGGAATTCCCTTCCATATATTTGCTTCCCCGACAGCTACAATCTCCAGGAGTTCAAATGTAAGGTCAATAGACATCTATCACACTAACTCTCATACATTCCTTCAAACACTCTACCCATCTACCCAACCCATCCACGATATCCTCATCCGTCTACCACCCTCCTTCCGAAATTTCCTATAACTAACTACTCTTTCTTATCACTTTCCCCTATGTAACCCCCTGCGCAATAGTGGCAGTGGAATGTCTTGCTCGGGGTGAAATGATTAAAAAAAAAAAGCATCCGTTTATCTAGCGAGATAAGGGTAGCGACCTGTTTCATCAAAATCAACTTTGGTTGTGACATCTCCTGGGCGGTGTTATATGCAGACCGTATGCTGTTTTGACTACATACGACCGTCTCGACAATTTGGGGACGGCTTTGCTGAGCTGCAAGACGGCATGGCCTTGTCTTAATATAATTTTTAATATGTATTTTTTTAAAGTACAAATATTTTCCTAACAAGGTGGTGTTATGTACTTTCTGGAATGGTATAAATAGTTAAATTTTAACAACATCTTTCTGAATGGATCGTATAGATATCTTGCTATTATTTCGGACTATTTGGTTGATATAAATGTTATTATAGACACAACGTTTCGACTAAGTACACCCTGGTCATCATCAGGTGTCCATTGATTGGCTGATATGTTATATTGTGATATATCCTCTGAAATCGTTGTTCTTTCTTGTTGGATTTGGTGCGTCACTACCAGATCCAAGGACTGAACTCATGACTACGGGATGATACTATCGCATGTATAAACAACTACTATATCCATTAGGCTCGAAGAACATTAGTGGTGTAATTTTGAAGCTTTTTATATTCAGTGTCAGATGAATTTGATAAGATAATCCATGTCAACCAATCAATGGATACCTGATGATGACCAGAGTGTACTTAGTCGAAACGTTGTGTCTATAATAACATCTATATCAACCAATAATAATTCGAAATAATAACAAGATATTGAAAATTACTCATCTCAGAAAGAAATACAGATCGGATAGATGTATTCCACTTAGCCTGTTTGTATAAATATTATCTCCCCTCGTACAAAAGCTTTTAATAATGATAATAGAATATAGAGATCAATAAAACTCAGTAACTATGGTAGGTGGTCTCATGTACTTTCTGGAATGTAGTCGATCGTTATAACAACGTCTTTAGCAATGGATCGGATAGATGTTTTCCACTTAATGTGTTTGTATAAATATTATCTCCCCTTATGCAAAAGCTTTTAACTCCACAGTGTATTTTCTTAGTTACGATTAATGTAATCTTATAGAATGACGCAATTACTAAAATTCCAACCGCATTCTGTTCAGCGCACCCCCCACACCCAACCTGGCAAGATCCGCTGTTTTCCTATCTAGTAATGCACTGAATGTGTGGAAACCTGGGTAATATAGTGGATCAGTAATGGATCGTATAGATATCTTATTGTTTAAAACTCATTTTGGTTTGTATAGATGTTATTATAAACACGTTTCGACCAAGTACCCTTTGGTCATCATCAGGTGTCCATTGATGGGCTGATATGGATACTGTGATATATCCTCTAAAATCAGTTATTGTTCTTTCTTGTTGGATTTGGTGCGTCACTACCATATCTAAGAACTCAACCCATGACTACTAGATGATACTAACACATGAGTAAGCAACTAGTATATCCATTAGTCCCGAAGAACATTAGCGGTGTATTTTTGGAGCCTTTTATATTCAGTGTCAGATGAATTTGACAAGATAATCCATATCAGCCAATCAATGGATACCTGATGATGACCAGAGAGTACTTGGTCGAAACGTTATCTATAATAACATCTATATCAACCACGATGAGAACAATAGTTCGAAATAATAACAAGATATTGAAAATTACTCATCTCAGAAAGAAATACAGATCGGATAGATGTATTCCACTTAACATGTTTGTATAAATATTATCTCCCCTCGTACAAAAGCTTTTAATAATGATAATAGAATATAGAGATCAATAAAACTCAGTAACTATGGTAGGTGGTCTCATGTACTTTCTGGAATGTAGCCGATCGTTATAACAACGTCTTTAGCAATGGATCGGATAGATGTTTTCCACTTAATATGTTTGTATAAATATTATCTCCCCTTATGCAAAAGCTTTTAACTCCACAATGTATTTTCTTAGTTACGCTTTATGTAATCTTATAGAATGACGCCATTACTAAAAACCTACGCCAATGATAATAAAACCCGATTCTGCTTAGACCACATGCCTCCTCCAACCAACTCGGCAATATCCACCGTTTTCCTATTCGATAATATACTGAAGGATATGTGCTGTGGTGCAGTGGATATCGACTCAGAGCAACAAATCTAGAAACCAAGTTCGAATTCCAGTTCAATTTCTTGCATTCAATTACGCACAAATACCCTTGGGAAAGGTATTAATCCGTCATTTCTTTCCAGCTATGGGTTAAACAATAGGACAGATTGGGTTTTATAGACTTGGATGACAACTGAATATAACAGTTGAAAATTATTAAGGCTTTTACTGGGCATAAAGTGGGGGTTCATTTTTATATTGTTATGAAGTAATAAACTGATCCCCCACTAATTGCTACTTAATAATATAATACATTTCTTCCTCCTCTATCTATGAGTCAAATAATAGGACAGATTGGGTTCTATAGCATTGGCTGACAACCAGTCTACTGCAGAAAGCAATGGCAACCAACTCCGGGGTAATCTTCTGCCCAGTCAAGACATGATCGCACAAGCGTGTATCACTTATGGCACTCAACTGACTAAACGTACTGAATGTGTGGGTATCCGGGTAATATAATGGACCAGTGATTTTTACCTGATTATATGTAATTTGCTCTACATTTTCTTTATCGAGTTTTGTATTGAGCACTTTTAGTTATTAAATTTGGTTGTTCGCTTTGATAACACAACTGACAGTCGGAAGTCTGACACCAAAAATATCCGTGATTTCTCTGTACGGCTTGCCAGTGTGTTCGTACAGCGTTACAATTTTCTTTCCTTCTCTTGGATTAACATCAACTGCAGACAATGGGCATAGAACAACTAATCGACAGTCAAGACAATAGTGCCTGGGCATAATAGAAATCTGAAGCAATCACAGATGACGCAATATTTTTCAAGGTCAAACGAATTTCCTTATAAACCCCGAAAATAGATTCATATTACTGCACACCACTTTAAATTACCTAATCTGAAGAAAAAAATAAACATCGATTACACCCTGCCAGTCCAGTGGGTCTAAAACAGACCATATGGTGAAAGAAAGGAAACTAAAACAGTTGTTTCAATTAATTTGCACAATAGTGTAGATTCGGGTGGGTGTTGATTATTTTTTCAGCTAGTCACTGAACAGAAGGAATATCTAAATTTAGGTCAGCACTGCTAACTGCAACCAAAATTTGCCCTCCTCATCAAAGAAAACCGAAATTGAAATCATACGCCAGTCACTATCCCAACTTGAAGCTGAAAAACTAATTAACATCCACCCAAAATTAAATGATTTCCTCAAAGGAGAAAGATTTAAAAACCGTGCTTTTTTTCCAACAATACGGAGTCCTGTCAAAAAACTTAAAAGAGTTGTAAATAATAAAAAAAACCCAATCTCATTATAATATCGTCATTAGACCGGTTGATAGGGGTAACACAAGCTTATTAAGAAAAGAAAGAGCAGATTTTGACAAAATTTATTTAAAAAATGATAAGAGATAGAAACATATTTAACACAACAGGTTCAAAGTTTGTTATTTTATTTTACTTTTTAATTATTTTACCCCAAGCAAGCCGGGACCACCATCAGTGCTCAGGGGTTTCAGTAAGAGAAAGCACTTTATATATGGGGGATTTAAAGAAAGGATAAAAGATGAACGGGATTCATGAAGATAGAAGATGGTGATTGACATTGCATTTAAATTTTTGGAGATTGTAGTTATCAAGGAAGTAAGTAAACAAAAGGGATTTCCACAGGAGGGAAATGAGAGAAAAGACTGGGTACAGTGGGTATTGAAGAAAGGATAAAAGATGAACGGGATTCATGAAGATAGAAGATGGTGATTGACATTGCATTTAAATTTTTGACGATTGTAGTGATCAAGGAAATAAGTAAACGGAAGGGAGTTCCACAGGAGAGAAGTGAGAGAAAAGACTGGGTACAGTGGGTATTGAAGAAAGGATAAAAGATGAACGGGATTCATGAAGATAGAAGATGGTGATTGACATTGCATTTAAATTTTTGAAGATTGTAGTGATCAAGGAAGTAAGTAAACGAAAGGGAGTTCCACAGGAGGGAAATGAAAGAAAAGACTGGGTACAGTGGGTATTGAAGAAAGGATAAAAGATGAACGGGATTCATGAAGATAGAAGATGGTGATTGACATTGCATTTAAATTTTTGAAGATTGTAGTGATCAAGGAAGTAAGTAAACGGAAGGGAGTTCCACAGGAGAGAAGTGAGAGAAAAGACTGGGTACAGTGGGTATTGAAGAAAGGATAAAAGATGAACGGGATTCATGAAGATAGAAGATGGTGATTGACATTGCATTTAAATTTTTGAAGATTGTATTGATCAAGGAAGTAAGTAAACGGAATGGAGTTCCACAGGAGGGAAATGAGAGAAAAGATTGGGTACAGTGGGTATTGAAGAAAGGATAAAAGATGAACGGGATTCATGAAGATAGAAGATGGTGATTGACATTGCATTTAAATTTTTGAAGATTGTATTGATCAAGGAAATAAGTAAACGGAAGGGAGTTCCACAGGAGAGAAGTGAGAGAAAAGACTGGGTACAGTGGGTATTGAAGAAAGGATAAAAGATGAACGGGATTCATGAAGATAGAAGATGGTGATTGACATTGCATTTAAATTTTTGGAGATTGTAGTTATCAAGGAAGTAAGTAAACAAAAGGGATTTCCACAGGAGGGAAATGAGAGAAAAGACTGGGTACAGTGGGTATTGAAGAAAGGATAAAAGATGAACTGGATTCATGAAGATAGAAGATGGTGATTGACATTGCATTTAAATTTTTGACGATTGTAGTGATCAAGGAAATAAGTAAACGGAAGGGAGTTCCACAGGAGAGAAGTGAGAGAAAAGACTGGGTACAGTGGGTATTGAAGAAAGGATAAAAGATGAACGGGATTCATGAAGATAGAAGATGGTGATTGACATTGCATTTAAATTTTTGAAGATTGTAGTGATCAAGGAAGTAAGTAAACGGAAGGGAGTTCCACAGGAGGGAAATGAGAGAAAAGACTGGGTACAGTGGGTATTGAAGAAAGGATAAAAGATGAACGGGATTCATGAAGATAGAAGATGGTGATTGACATTGCATTTAAATTTTTGAAGATTGTAGTGATCAAGGAAGTAAGTAAACGAAAGGGAGTTCCACAGGAGGGAAATGAAAGAAAAGACTGGGTACAGTGGGTATTGAAGAAAGGATAAAAGATGAACGGGATTCATGAAGATAGAAGATGGTGATTGACATTGCATTTAAATTTTTGAAGATTGTAGTGATCAAGGAAGTAAGTAAACGGAAGGGAGTTCCACAGGAGAGAAGTGAGAGAAAAGACTGGGTACAGTGGGTATTGAAGAAAGGATAAAAGATGAACGGGATTCATGAAGATAGAAGATGGTGATTGACATTGCATTTAAATTTTTGAAGATTGTAGTGATCAAGGAAGTAAGTAAACGGAAGGGATTTCCACAGGAGGGAAGTGAGATAAAAGACTGGGTACAGTGGGTATTGAAGAAAGGATAAAAGATGAACGGAACTGATGCAGATAGAAGATGGCAATCGATCCCAATGTGCAGCACTTTAGAAATATGTCTGAGAACCATACCGCAGTTTGACCATGTAAGTGAAATTGGGTAGGCGTCTCCCTTTGAGGAACCGTCGATGGTTGTGCTAGCGTGAAGTCACAAGTCATCGTGGCTGAGGAATTGAGTGTCACGGCGTAGTTCAGACTGTTCATTATGCCAGATAAAAACGCTCTCTTCCAGAAACTGTAACTAAGGTCCGCATAGTTGTGGTATAAACTACAGGTTGGCTCTGTGGGTGTTGAACAAAAACAAGTGTGCCATAGCAAGCGTCTGCAATGAAGATTCCATCACAGCCCCAGTCGACGGGTATTCTGGAATACGATTGTCCAGCCATTACTATTATTACTATTATTATATATATATATATATATATATATATATTATTATTATTATATATATATATATATATATATATATATATATATATATAAGAAAAAATAAGGCAGGCACGTTATTTCATGGTGAATCGGAAGTTTGGGGCCTATTTCAGGCGAACCATCATCAGCTTCCATCTTTATTTTTGAAAGGATTTTCCACGATTCGTGTAAAATCCTTTGTACAATAAAGACGGAAGCTGATGATGGTTCGCCTGAAATAGGCCCACACTTCCCATTCACCATGAAATAACGTGTTTGCCTTATTTTTTCTTATATTTTCTCTATATGTATTTATATACATATATGTTTAGAGCTCCCTTAGAGAGTTTTCCTACCACTGTATATACAGGATACTCCTTTGGATTCTTCTATACTCACACTGCATGCTGATATATATATATATATATATATATATATATATCAGCATGCAGTGTGAGTATATATATATATATATATATATATATATATGAAATGATTTGTTTGAACATTACTTTTGATCGATACTTGTATTTAAGTAGATACCCTGATTTTTATAATCAAACAGTATATATATTTATTTCTACCAGCCTGATTATTTACGAGAAATTTTTGTTACGAAAATATGTGTCATTCGGCAGGATTCGAACCTGCGACCCCTATCCACGTAGGGGAAGCCACCAATTGATTTGGCACGTCTTAGACCTTTTGGCCACGAATGACCAACAGTCTAAATGAATTTAAATCAAGCCAGTATAACACAATTTGACATTATATATATATATATATATATATATACTCTTGCATGTACGCATCGCTCATTCAGTAAAATGAATTAGATCACTCTGGCTATTGGGTGCGTATAATGATAATATACACGCTAAAAGGTCTGCCTTCTTTCACCGAACGCCCATGGCCCAGAGGTAGAATCGCCGACTGAGACCAATTCGGTCGGGTTTCAATCCTGGGTTAAAAGGCAATCGGAGTCTAATCGTACCGATGAGCTGTCATACAGCGAACCAGATCTGTCTGCGGATGACAATATATATATATAAAATGTCCAATAGTCATATAAGTACGCACTGTCTGTGTGTATAGTATTTACGAAATAAACTTGCCAGGATAATGGCTTTGAAATTAAGAACTTTCTCTAAAATGATTTGTCTACAGATTCGCAATTTTTTTTTTTATGTTTTTCTTTTACTTTTCAGTCGTTGACCAATCAGATTTGGTGCAGAGAGACGAAGGAAGTGAGTATTCTAATTGTGGGCAATTTATTCTCTATTTTTTTACCCTTTGATATTTTATCATCAACGCACCAAGAAAAAGATAAAAAAGAAAAATTCCGAAATAAATTAACAACGAAAGATGGCCTGATATAATTTCAGATTCAGTCCTACAATTTCCTTTATGTGTCGTGTCCCTTCAACCCATTGGCGATCATGGCTCTCCATAATTTCCTGTCTGTTGTAGCTGTTGATAGATTTTTTTCTTGGTAACAATATAAGATGATACAGCGCTGATAGCAGATACAGAAAAGAAACTACAAGATCTCGTACGGAAAGTAGTTAAACAAAGTGAAAAGAAGAGGACTATATATAAACTTCAAGAAAACTGAATACATGTTAATTTAAATACCTGCGAATATATAATAATAAATTCTGTTCTTCGTAATTTTTTCTGTTTAATATTTTTGTATGCGGTTTTCAGCATTTAAATTCTGATATTTTTTATCATTTTTGTCAATCAAACGTTGCTTTTCATGTATCATTTTACCAGAATTGATTATAAATAATCATCTTTTTTATTGTTTTTTTTTTTATTAGTTACATATAATTTTTTTTCTTTTTAATATTTATGAATGCGGTTTTTAGCATTATATTTTGATTAAATTAATAGCAATGCCTTGAAAAGTCAGGGATTATATGGGAAAATGTGCGCATGAAAAGTAATATTCTTAAGATTATATTAAAACTGGAAAAGAACAGGACAACTTATTAAACCTGGAAAAGTAAAGGATAAGATATTCTAGTGAAGTAAAAAAATAAGAAATTTCTAACTTAAAATATTGCAGCTAAAAATAAAATTTGAATCTAATATTTTAAATAAATTTCTTATTTTCTACTTCACTAGAATATTTTGTTCTTTCATTTTTAGGTTTAATAAGTTGTCTTGTTCTTTTCCAGGTTTAATATGATTATAAGAATATAACTTTTCATCTGTGCATTTTTCCATGTAATATATATATATATATATATATATATATGTATTGTTTTTTTCTTTGTTTTTTTTGTTTTTTTCTTGTCCATATTTTTCTGTTGGTGCACCTGGAGACTACCATTAAATTTCAGTGACAAGAATAAATAAATATTTTTTCTCTTTTCGTTACAGGCACGATAACATTTGGTTATGATCTTCTGTCAATGGGAGCATATCGCGCTAATATGATCTCTCAGTTCATAAACGCCCTGCTCCCTTACACTGGCTATGAGAATTTTGGCCTCGTATCCTATGCCTACTGTCCCGAAAAATACAACATCCCTGTCACATCTCTCTCGAATAGGAACGTTTCCGCCCCGGATCTTCGCCAATTAACTCCTGGTCGACTACCTGGCGTTGCCGACGTTATCCGACGGATGAGGCGGGATCTTTATGGTCAGTCTTATTACAATCGCCAACATGGCATCAGGGGAAGGCAATCGGCTGTTCTGTTCGTGGATCCGTCGGTTACGAGGATCACACCGAATGTGATGCATGAAGCGAGGAGGTTGAAACAACAAGGTTCGAAATTGTTTCTAATCAACGTTGGACAAAAACGATGGCCCCAGCCTCGTACCTTGCGATCTTTGAGCAGCCAGCCACACCAAAATTACATTTTCAGTTCCCCGACGTATCAGAATTTGCTTGTCAAGAGTGAAAAGGGCACCTTTTCAGTTCCGGTCATTGTGCAATAAATACTTGTCTGGTTGATTAATGAACGTTATAAACGGATATAAAAGAAAATGAAAATGAGATTTTTGTCCAAACGGATGAGCAAGTCTTGGAATATTCCAATATTTGTTACATTTATTTCATTTAATGAATAATTAATCCTAAGTCTACACCATTTTAACATATTGGATTATAGTTTCATATTCGTGCTGTTTGTTTCTTAACACTGTAAAAAATATTTTTTCATTCAGCCACCATTTTTGGAGAGGTCAAAGCATTTAATACGGTGACACTGAAAGTATAAAATTATGTGCACAATATTAGTAATTGAAGGCATCAAATTGCGTTCAAAATATTTAAATTTCGGCATTAAATAACCCATAGATGTTGATATGCCGCTAAACAAAATCAACCAACCAAACGAATCCAAATATTTAGATTTCGGCATTAAATAACCCATAGATTTTGATATGCCGCTAAACAAAATCAACCAACCAAACGAATCCAAATATTTAGATTTCGGCATTAAATAACCCAAAGAGTTGTTGATATGCCGCTAAACAAAATCATCCAACCCACAATACCTATTTATAGTAAAATGACCAACAATACATTTTATCTGTAATTGAAGGCATACCACTGCGTTCAAAATATTTAGATTTTGGCATAAAATAACCCATGAAAATATTGATATACCGCTAAACAAAGCAACCAATCAAAACCAAGAAATTTTTTGTTTATTATGGTTAGGCTTAGTATAAAATTGTGTATAGAATATCAGTAGTTGAAGGCATCAAACCGCGTTCAAATTTCTTAGATTTCAATATTAAATAAACGATTTCACTAATATACCTGCTCTGTATCTCCTAAAATGAAACTCCGATCGGTTGTAGGGACATTTAATGTCAGTTAGTGTCCGACTAACAAGATAAAAACGAAATGGTGGTTCTGCGTGATACATTTTTATAGTGGGCGTATGTAGTTAGCAAATTCTAATGTTGTTTCTTGATTAGTCTATTTCGTTGTCTTCCACTCTGTGTTCCATGGAAAAAAACGTTCTTAACTGATTAAATGATAGAGTCATTAATTTTCTATGGATTATCAATCAGGTTTTTTGTTGTGGATCCGGTTGAGGAACCACACAAAATAATGAACAACAGATATTTGAGAGACAAAAATAGGTTTTATTGAACGTAATATACATACTTGAATGCAGATTAGTAATCCAGGAAATACGATTAGTAAGAAATAAATATATACACATATATATAGATATATACATAAGTGCAGCCATGTTTGAAATAGGGTATCCGTGTAATATTATTCTCGTTGAGTAAAACTCAGAGCTATTTTGATTTCTGAAGCGGTATTCTCTGTGTAACTTCGGTATTTCTAGGTAACTTACGGATCAGTGCCGGCACTCTCCGATAATTCAAACTGACCTATCTCATTATGGCAGGAGTATATGTATACTCAAGTCGAGTCCATTATCATAGAAAAAGGGGAGATCCTATAACATTATTTAAAGCCAGAAAATATTTTTAGATTTCAAGGGTTTCTTCTTTATATATATATATATATATATATATATATATATATATATATGTGTGTGTGTGTGTGTGTGTGTGTGTGTGTGTGTAATGGTTTAGTGAATAAGTCGTACTAATATACACATAGCTAGGGGGAGAAAACACAACAAAACCTGAACTTGGATCCCTAATTAAATATTCCGAGTCATTATCCAGTACAACATCCAAACTTACAGCCCCTGGTATTCCCAAGAGACTCCCATCTCGGAATCGACTAAGCTTAACGTTGCTTAACTTTAGTGATCATACGGGAATCGATGTTTCGACATGATATGGCCGAAAGCCCATTATATCATCCTTACATCTAAACTTACAGCACCTGGTATTCCAAAGCAGTCACCCATCTTGGAACTGACCAAACTCGACATTGCTTAATGTCGGTGTGAGTACGGGAATGAGTGTTGTGGGGTGGTGGATATCCTCTCGGAACAAAAAATTCCATTTGAATTTCACTTAAGCGTAAAAAAAAACTCCTTGGAAAGGCATTAATCCGTCGATTCTCTCCCCAGCTTTGGGTTAAGTAGCAGAACAGATTCGGTTCTGAAGCCTTCGTTGGCTACCAGTCTACTGCAGGAAGCAATGGCAACATATTGTGAGAAAATATTCTGCCCAATCAGTCATGTCTCTTTCGAGAAATGATCGCCCAAGTTTCAACTAGCAGTATAGCCCTGAGTTGCTCGGGTGTAATGAAAGCTTTAAAACTAATCCGTAATCCTGGATGTAAGACTCTTTAGACGTTGTCACGAAAAACGTAGTTTGTTGAAATGTTGAACTCGAAGCCGTAGAACTTCTCTAGCAACACAAACAACATGAAATGCAACAAAAAAAAAAAAAGGAAACTCATGAACCTCTAAAACAAAAATGTAAAGAATGGTGATGATACATTAATGATCTCCCTGATACCACAAGATCCCAAGTAGGTATGTACGCCGATGGCACCACAGTTTATTCTCGCTTCCATTAAAAATCTGGTGTAAGCGACAAAGCTAACCTTGCAGCCGAGCTTGGAAAGGACCTCCAATCCGTAGTGGACTGGGGTAAGAAATGACTCGTAAATTTGAATGCTTCTAAAATGAAGCTACTATCAATTAATCATCATAGACAATCGCACCTACCTCCTATTAGCATGGACCAGACTTGCCTCCCAGAGAGTAAAACATTACGCCTCCTCGGTCTCACACTTTCAGCGAACCTCAAGTCGAATGACTATATCGAATCCATTGCTAAATCCGCTGCTATGAAAGTCGGTTCTCTGTGCAGGGACCGGAGGTTTTTTCCGTCTGAATCTATCCTGCACATTTATAAATCTACCATCCGCCCGTGCATTGAATACTGTTGCCATATCTGGTCGAGTGCCCCTGCTATTCTCCTTGGGCTTCTCGACAAGGTACAGCGGAGGATCTGTAATGTGATCGATACCGACTTAGCAGACCGCCTGAAGACTCTCACACCGGAAACAGGCAAGTGAGAACAATTGCTCTCGTGGATTACTTACACTGTACCAGACTGTAGCTGGCAGTGGGGTTTACTCGCAAAAAAAACCCTTATCACTTTTTTGTTATACTAGTGGCTCCTATTGCTGGAGCAATAGGAGCCTTCATTCAACCATTTAGAGGCTACTGGTTTTAGGCGAACGATTTTTTGTCCATACATCTTTCACTGGACGTTAGTCTCACTTCACACTATCTCTCACTGCGCCATGCTTGTTGGTTTGAACTGCGTGGACCTGCTCGACTGATGCGACAGATTCAACGAATCCTTGTCTCTCTCCAACTGCATCTCGTTGCTAAGACACGGCAGTCTTGGATCTAACCTCCGCAATATACGGTATTGGTATTTCTCAGACAATTTGCCTTATCTATAGGAAAGGAAAATTAGTCCTGTTAGTAATTTTAACCGTCCTTAGACCATTAATAAATTGGCCCTATCTAGACCGAGCGATTAAATGTCTTACTATCTTAAGGTTTTGAAAAAGTACTTCAAATTTCTCGCAGCACGTATCATAAATCCAATCTGGTTACCTCGGCGGATGTGCGTTGTAGTGCATTGGATATCGGCTCGGAACGAGAAATCGGGGAACCTAGTTCGAATTCCATCTGAATTCACTGCATTCACTTACGCGCAAATACCCTTGAGAAAGGTATTAATCTGTCTATTCCTTCTGGTTATGGGTTAAATAACAGGACAGAATGGGTTCTATAGCCTTGGTCGGCAACCAGTCTATAGCAGAAAGCAATGGTAACCTACTGTGGGATAATCTTCTGCCCAGTCAGTCATGTCTCTCTCGAGACATGTTCGCCCAAGCGTGTATCACCTATGTCACTTAACTGACTGACTGGTTACCTAGGTCACGTTAATTAGGGGAAACTACTATTTGGAGGGCAGAAAGTTGCAGTATTTGGATGTTGTTTCAAAACTGAAGTCATCGCTGCGATCAATCCATTTTTAAAATCAATCAATTAAAAGCTTTTTAAAAAAGATGGCGTAAAACTGGTCACGTTATTTTATTTTCGATATAAATAGCGCTTATAACTCACAAAAACATTCCTAAAAAGCAAAATATTCATTTATACTTCTTTTAGCTGTAATATCCACAACGTTTTAACCACAGAGAAAAATATAGGGACATTACAAAATTCAAAATAATTTATAATACTTTTAATCATTTTACCACAAGCAAAGCAATAACTACACTAAGATACAATATGTTAATGATTGTTAGAAGATACCAGGAGAATATACTATTAAGGAGAGAGAACAATAAAAGAATACGAATTAAGAAGACAGAGGATAACGAATGACATTGCATTTAAATTTTTGAAGATCAAAGTTGATTAGAAAGCAAGAACCGGAAGGGATTTCCACAAGTGAGAGAAGAAACTGTTAGCATAGGACTTATAATAATATGAGAAGAAGAAAACATAATTAAGGAGAGAGAACAATAAAAGAACAGGAATTAAGAAGACAGAGGATAACGATTAACATTGCATTTAAATTTTTGAAGATCAAAGTTGAGTGGAAAGCAAGAAGCCGGAAGAGAGTTCCACAAGTGAGAGAAGAAACTGTTAGCATAGGACTTATAATAATATGAGAAGAAGAAAACATAATTAAGGAGAGAGAACAATAAAAGAACAGGAATTAAGAAGACAGATGTTAACGATTGACGTTGCATTCAAGCTTTTGAAGTAGAAATTGTTGGCATAGAACTTATGCTTACATCTCGCCATTTCAACTTAATAATAATGAGTCCTTGCTGCGTATATGTTACTGCGCTTAAATTCAAAAAGTCTAGGTACCAAAAATAAATGCTCCTCAGAACAAATACTATAATTTTTTATGCATATCAAAGGCTTTTGGATGCTACATTAAGACTGTTGAGAAGTCACTGAAACCGTGATGCCAGGTCAAGACCCATAACTTTGTGGACTTCTCTCTAAATACATAGAAGCAGGACTAAACTATCAGCAATATTCAAAGCATGGGCGAATGTTAGACTTATAAATATAAAATTATTTGTTTGAACATTATTATTGATCGTTACTCGTATTTAAGTAGATATTCTGTTTATAATTAAACAGTATATATATATATTTATTTCTACCAGCCTGATTATTTACGATAATTTTGGTTACGAAAATGTGTGTCATTCCGCAGGATTCGAACCTGAGACCTCTATCCACATATCAAATTATCAATTGTTTAAAACCATTACGTTAATCTTTGTTAATTTCCGTAGCATGTTCACATTTGTTGACATTACAATACATTTCAGTGCAGATATGGTTATTTGCGTGAATCGGAAATTTTGTTATCATAGGCTTGATTTGACTTCGTTCAGACTGTTGGCCTTTCGTAGTTGAGAGGTCTAAGACGCGCCAGATCACATGGCGGCTTCCCCTATGTTGATAGGGGTCGCCGATTCGAATCCTGCCGAATGACATACATACATTTTCGTAACAAAAATTTATCGTAAATAATCAGGCCGTAGAAATATATATATATACTGTTTGATTATAAAAACAGAATATCTACTTAAATACGAGTAGCAAGCAACAAGAAAGCTTGGCGCGAATTTGATGACGTATGCGTTATAATCCAAGGTACGTCTGGGATGTGCGTTGAGGTGCAGTGGATATCGACTCGGAACGACAAATCAGGGGGCCAATTTCGAATTCCAGTTGAATTACTTGCATTCACTTTCGCACAAATAGCCTTGGGAAAAGTATTAATCCCTCTATTCCCTCTAGTTATGGGTTAAATAACATGACAGAATGGGTTCTATAGCCTTGGCTGGCAACCAGATTACCGCAGAAAGCAATGGCAACCTGCTGCGCAATAATCTTCTGCCCAGTCAGTTATGTCTTCTTCGAGACATGATCGGCCAAAGCGTGTATCACGGATGACACTTAACTGAATGAGGATCTAATTCCCTACTTGGTCGAAATTGATCTAGCGAAACAAGCTTGTTAACCATTACATCACGTGGAAGTGTTTCTTATACTATAAAGACAGTAAAATATATGAAAATGTGTACCTCGGCAGAAAAGTGATACCTAAGGTTTAAAAAGAATTTTGAAAAATGACTATCTTTTGTGAAGCTTGTGTTTTAATTCTAATTTCAAATATTAAATTTAATATTTTCATCAAGCAAAATACATTTCTGTATTTGAAAAACTAATTGAAATTGATTGGAAAAAGTTTTTTCTTTTCACCTGTAATTTTCTTTATAAACAAATTGGTGACATGAAGCAGACTACCACCACGTTTAATTTCGCTGTTTTTCATTTTTTTTTTTTTACTTTTTTCAACGCAGTCCTATCGATTACCCCCTTAGCTTTACGATTGACAAAAAAAAAAAATTGAAAAATTTCAATATTTAAACATTTTCGGTAGGGGGATCAGTTTCTCATACAACGTTATAGTAAATCGAGCCTCCATTTTGAAATCAGTCGCCGGTACGACATTAACACCACTTGTAAATTTGTTCATTATCAAATTTTTTGGACTTTTTCAGTGCAATATTACCTTTTACACCTTAAACTTTACGAATGACAAAACAAAATTTGCAAAAATTTCAATATTTAAACAATTTTAGGGTGGGGACCAGTTTCTCATACAACCTTATAGTGGTTTGAAAATGGAGGCTCGATTTACTTTAACGTTGTATGAGAGACTGACCCCCCCCCCCCATCAAATTTGTTTAAATATTGTAATTTTTCAAATTTTTTTTTTTTGATAATCGCAAACTTTAAGTAACAATCGATAGGACTGCGCTGAAAAAAGTAAAAAAAAAACCAAAAACAAAAACGGAAAACAACAAAATTGGCATAAACAAAGCGACCCCAACGCGAGTTGTTTAAAAATGGAGGATCGATTTACTATAACTTTGTATGAGAAAGCGAACCCCCTCTCCAAGTGATTTAAATATTGTTAATTTATTTTTTTTTTTTGGATAATTGGAAACTTCAAGTAACATTCGATAAGATTTCGCAGAAAAAAGTAAAAAAAAAATATTAAAAACAATGAAATAAAACGTGGTGGTAGTCTGCTTCAGGTCCGCCAAAAAATCTTTGAACTATAAAATACATTTTCTGAAACTTTAATGGGAGAGATATTAACTGATTTAAAGTTTAATATATATATATATATATATATAATAATCTTGTCGCCCAAAGCAAAGCATTTACTGCCACTGTTGAGCAGGCCGGTAGAAATAAATATATATACTGTTTGATTATGTTTATCTATATTTCTAAGGCGCCATATCTCTAAAAATTCCTCAGGGAAGTGAGTGCCGTTTTTATATCGTTGTAATTACCCTTCTTCTTCTTCTTCTTCTTCTGCCGTGTCCCTTCAGGTCGTAGGCGATCATGGACTTCCACTTGGCTCTGTCACTTGTCGCTCTCAATAATTTTTCTCTTGGTATCTCTTCAAAGTCTCACTCCGTCAACCATTTGCTCAGACCTAACAAGTACGTCTGCGGCTGCTTTCCCCTTTCTCTTCTTCCATTTCTCCAACCTGTGAGTATCAAATTCTCCAGGCCCTCCTTCCTCATTACGTGTCCCAGGAACCTCATATGTCTCTTCCTGTTATTTATCATCAGTTTTCTTCTCGTTTGTATCCTTTCCAACCACTCATCGTTGCACAGGTGCTCTGTCCATAGTATCCTCAGCATCCTTCTGTAAAACCACATTTCTGCTGCCATATAGAAGGAGAGATATCACATCGCAATCCAGAACTCTTTTCTTTGTTTCTAATGAGATTTTCCTGTCTTTCAATACTCTGGTTAGCTTCTGAAATGGCCATGCCAATGCGTCTTTGGATCTCCGTGTCGTATTTTCCATCCTATGTCAAAACACTTCCCAAGTATTTGAATTTTTTAGTTGTTTTTCTTTTTTTTTTTTTTAGATTCTTCAACTTGCAGTTGGCATATTTATTTTATTTTTTATAAACATATCGTCCCAAGCAAGACATTTAACTGCCACTGTGTTGCAGGGTTTACATAGAAGGAAAGTTATGAGAAAGAGTGACAAGTTGTAGGGGGTGTCAGGAAGTGGGTAAGAGATGGATGAATGTGGTCATAAAGTGAGTGATCAATTTATATATTGAGTGTAATGTAGAATTGATCCCCCATTTAATGTTCACATTATAATAGTATAGAATTTTTTTTTTTATAATCATATCGCCCCAAGCCAGGCATTTTACTGTCACTGTTTTGCATAGGACGAAAGTTATGAGAAAGAGTGGCAGGTTACAGGTGGTGTCAGGAAGTGGGTAAAAGAAGAATGGCTGTGGATATAAAGTGAGGGACCAGTTTATATATTGATTGTAATGTAGAATTGATACCCATTTAATACCCACTTTATAATAGTATAGAATTTTTTTTTATAATCATATCATCCCAAGCAAGGCATTTAACTGCCACTGTTTTGCAGGGGGGTTACAGAGGAAAGTTATGAGAAAGAGTGACAGGTTATAGGGGGGTGTCAGGAAGCGAGAAAAGATAAGGATGATAATACTGATGAGAGTGGAGTGGACGAAGAAAGGGGCATGAGAGAGAGGATGCAGGTTAGTGAGATAGGAGATGACTATTGACTTTACATTTAAATTCTTGGAGATTGTAGCTATCTATCTATCTATCTATCTATCTATCTATCTATCTATCTTCTTTTATTATATATATATATATATATATATATATATATATATATATATATATATCGTCCCAAGCAAGGTATTTCACTGCCACTGTTTTGCAGGGGGTTACATAGGAGGAATGTTATGAGAAAGAGTGACAGGTTATATGGGGTGTCAGGAAGTGGGTAAGAGAAGGATGAGAATACTGATGAGAGTTGAGTGGATGGAGAAAGAAGCATGAGAGAGAGGATGCAGGTTAGTGAGATAGGAGATGACTATTGACTTTACATTTAAATTCTTGGAGATTGTTGCTGTCGGGGAAGCAAGTAAAACGGAAGGGAATTCCACAGGCAGAAAGTGCGAGAAAAGAAGCTGTTGGAGTAGAATTTACGTTTACAATTTATTGGCTTCGCAGTAAAAGGGTGGGACCTAGTTGCTAATCTTGTGGCTCGAGTAAATTCATATATATTACCCAGTTATCCTCAAAATTTCGGGAAAACAATCTAAGGTTTTATTGAATTTTAAGTACTTTTGCTTTAAATTTGCTGTAGTTATCGCACTTATTTTCTAATAATACAGTTTATAGTCGACCGTATTTACAAAACTCTGTAGGTTTGTATACGCACAAAAACTTCAAAATTGTCTTTAAAATACTGAAGGTCGATGAATTTATTAAGCTTTTCCATTGATGATTAGTAAATTGTTATTACTTAATAATCGGTATGAATTAATTCTTTTCTTCACCTTCATGTGCCGTGTCCCTTCAGGACGTAAGCAATCATGGAATTCCGTTTGGCTCTCTTTCTTGTCGCTCTAAATATTTTCCTCTTTGTATCTCTCCCAAACTCCGTTACGCCATACATTTGCTTAAGCGTATCAAGTATGCCCCACGGAGCTTTTCTCTCTCTTTTTCCTTCTATCCGTCCTGTGAGTATTAAATTCTCCAGGCCCTCCTTCCTTATTACGTGTCCCATGAACCTCAGCTGTCTCTTCCTGATGTTAAGTATGAGTTTTTTTCTCGTTTGCATCCTCTCCAACACCTCCTCGTTGCTCACGTGCTTCGTCCAAGGAATTCTCAGCATCCTTCTGTAAAACCACATTTCTGCTGCCTCAAGCCTCTCCTTCATCCTTGATGAGATCGTCTAGCATTTACTTCCACACAGAAGGACAGATATCATGTAGCAATCCAGCACTGTTTCCGATGAGAGTTCCTGTCTCTGGTTGTCTCAGAAATGCGTCATTGGCCATGCCAATTCATCTTCGGGTTTCAATGTCGCACTTTCCATCCTCTGTCAAAACACATCTCAGAATTAATAAAGAAATTTAGAATATTAAAACTTTATAAATTATTCTAATTGAAATATTTAACAAAGTAAACAATTCTTGTAAAAATTAATTATTAATCGATTTTTTTCTTAAAACAATAATGCCTGCAATATAGTTTATTCATAAAGGCAATTAAATCATTTTTAAATAAAAAATGTTTTATTTGCCTACTAGCAGTATAGCCCGGCGTTGCTCGGGTGTAATGAAAGCTTTAAAACTAATCCATGGTACTGGAGCTCAGACTCAGCCTAAATAATATTTGTGTGAAGTTTGATGAGAATCGGATAAAAATTATGGATTGGTATAAAGGACATACAGACAGATAAACAGACACGCACACAAACATCTTGCCTTATATATATATATATATATATATATATATATATAATCGACTTTCTGTACTATTGTAAGAACTGTAACCTTGAAATTTCTGAATATCGTTTCTTATGTCTTTGTCTATGAGTGTATCAAATTTGATTAAAATCGGACCACTCCTTCTATAACACGATTTTTTCGATTATCGATTTTCGATATTTATCGGGAGTACCTCGACACAAAACCTAGCTAAGAACACTCGCAGACACTTATAGTACAACTGTGTAAATTTTCAAGAAAATCGGTTCAGCCGTTTCGGAGGCTATAGGTAACGGACATACACACACAAAGTTCCATTTATAAATAAGTTTAGATACTTCTGAGATGAGGTAGTATTTACACTATTTACATTATTTAGACAATTGTCCTCAATTTTGCTGTCGTGTTTACGACGTTTCGGCTGTTGTACGCTCCGACTTTCTTCAGGTACTAAGAATCTCAAACCGAATTTCAATATAAATAGTGTAAACAAAGTCTTAGTTTGGTTGCTTTTTTTGGATAGGAATAATATAAACATTAACCGATACAAAAATTAATTTCTCGAAATTTCATTAAAATTAAATAATGGCGGAAGAATAACAGGGTATTTTTTTACCAATGTTTTTCTAAAAAGAAAAAAATTACAATAATTTCATTCATTTGTGAATTTTTCCTGAAAGTTTCATTCAAATCTGTTAATTTGATTTTCACAAAAATTTTTCAAAATGTGTTTTTCACAGCAAGAAAATACAAAACTTTTCTCTACTAATTACAGCCCCCCCCCCCCCCCCCGTGACGTAAGAAAAGCAAAAAATTTTTACGAAATATTAGAAAGTTCTCAAAATGAACCAAAATCCAATTTAATAATAAAAATAAATTCTTTGGTCTCTCCTGTTAATTATAACGTAAAGATTTTGACGATAAAACTAATTTTTTATTATGTTAGGGGCATTCATCATGTTATGCTCATTTTTCAGAGAATTTTTGGAGGACTTTTATTAAAACCTGTAATATACGAAGGCCATTTGACTTGATATTATATTGTTTTATATTTATTATTATTTGTTTCATTATTTGTGATTTTTGTAGCCGAAAAATATAACTAGCGGACCTGAAGCAGACTACCACCACAAATAATTACATTGTTTTTTAATATGTTTGTATTTTTTCAGCGCAGTTCTATCGATTACCCACTTAGGTTTACGATTGACAAAAAAATATTTGAAAAATTTCAATATTTAAACATTTTCTGTTTTGGGGGATCAGTTTCTCACACAACGATATAGTAAATCGAGCCTCCATTTTGAATCCAGTCGCCGGTACGACATTAACGCCACCTGTAAATTTTATCAGTATCAAATTTTTTTGACTTTTAAAGTGAAATATTACCTTTTACACCTTAAACTTTACGAATGACAAAAAAAAAAATTGCAAAAATTTCAATATTTAAACAATTTAAGGTGGGGACCAGTTTCTCATACAACCTTATAGTGGTTTGAAAATGGAGGCTCGATTTACTTTAACGTTGTATGAGAAACTGACCCCACCACCAAATTTGTTTAAATATTGCAATTTTTCAAATTTTTTTTTTTGAAAATCGGAAAGTTTAAGTAGCAATCGATAGAACTGCGCTGAATAAAGTAAAAAAAAAAAAAATGAAAAACAACGAAATTAACATAAACAAATCGACCCCAACGCGAGTGGATTGAAAATGGAGGATCGATTTACGATAACGTTGTATGAGAAACTGATCTCCCCCAAATTTGTTTAAATATTGTAATTTTTCAAAATTTTTTTTTTTTTTTTGTTAATCGGATAGTTTAAGTAACAATCGATAGGTCTGCACTGAAAAAAGTAAAAAAATAAAAAAATAAAAATAAAAAACGAAATTAAATGTGGTGGTAGTCTGTTTCAGGTCCGTCCAAGCGACAAACATAAAACAATGGAAGCAAACAAAAGTGCCTATCAAAATAAATAAATAAATAAAAAAATTAAAAAAAAAAAGAAATAAAATAAAATAAAATAGAACAGCTTTCTCTGTTGCTGGCAACAGCGAAACTTGTTTAAGCGTTTCTTGCAGACCGGAAGTGTAAACAACTTGACGAATCAGCCTACAAAAATATGGCGGAAGTGTGGGCGCAGGTTTGTGAGCATTTCCAGCAGACAGGCACACGGACTTACATAATTTGTATCTATTTCCTTGTATATTTGAATAAATATTTATATTTGCTATGAGTTGTTTTCAATATCAATATGGGAAACACAAATGCTTGCACCCACGCAGGTTTATTTATTCAGATAACAAAGTTATGCAAGAATGCGTACCTACAAACACAAATACAGAAATGACACATTGCAGGATGTAGGGGACGAATGTAGGGGACATTGCAGGATGTAGGGGACAAATGTAGGGGACATTGCAGGATGTAGGGGACAAATGTAGGGGACATTGCAGGATGTAGGGGACGAATGTAGGGGACATTACAGGATGTAGGGGACGAATGTAGGGGACATTACAGGATGTAGGGGACGAATGTAGGGGACATTGCAGGATGTAGGGGACGAATGTAGGGGACATTACAGGATGTAGGAGACGAATGTAGGGGACATTACAGGATGTAGGGGACGAATGTAGGGGACATTGCAGGATGTAGGGGACGAATGTAGGGGACATTGCAGGATGTAGGGGACGAATGTAGGGGACATTACAGGATGTAGGGGACGAATATGCCAAGGAACTTAAAGGTTACGTTTTACTGTTGAAATTGTTAAATGGCAGTTCTATTCTAATAGTTTCTTCTCTCGCAATTCTCGCAAGTGGAACTATTTCCAGCTTATTACTTTCGAGTCAATTTCAATACACAGTCATTCAATTGAATGTCATACGTGATACACGCGTTGGGCGATCATGTCTCGAAAGAGACGTGACTGACTGGGCCGTAGGTTGTCACTGCCTTCTGCGTAGACTGTTTGCTATCAAAGTCTATGGAACCCAATCTGTCCTGTTACTTTACTCATAGCTAGAGGGGGAAGAGATGTATTATATTATTAAATAGTAATTAGTGGGGGATCAGTTTATTACTTCATAATAATATAAAACTGATCCCCCACTTTATATCTAGTAAACGCCTCAATCATGTTTTCAACTATTATATTCAGTCAGTCAGATAAGTGCCATACTTGATACACGATTTGGGCGATCATGTCTCGAAAGACACATGACTGACTGGGCAGAAGATTATCCCGCAGTAGGTTGACTTCAGTAGACTGATTCCCAGCCAAGACTATGGAACCCAATCTGTCCTATTATTTAATCCATAACTGGAGGGAAGAGATTGATTAATAACTTTCCCAAGGGTATTTCAATTATCAGCTAATGAAACCTTACCACCAATCTAGTCTTTTCTTCTTCGGTGTGCCCTGTCCCTTCAGGACGTAGGCGATCATGTCTTTCCACGTTTCCCCTATCCCTGGTGAATCTGAGCACGCCTTCTCCTGTTACACCATGCAATCCTCGTTTCATCATCCACCTGATTAGGTCCTTCAAATTGCTTTCCCTGTTTCTTTCCCCTGTCTCTTTTTCCCTCTATCTGGCCTGTTAGTATCAGATTCTCCAAGCCCTCCTTCCTCATTGTGTGTCCCAGAAATTTCAGCTGTCTCTTCTTGATGCTCAGTATTAATTTCCTTTTTGTTTCCATCATTTCCAAGACCTCATCATTGCTCACATGCTCGATACATGAGATTCGCAGCATCCTTCTGTAGAACCACATTTCAGCTGCTTCAAGTTTTTCCTTCATCTTTGATGGCATTGCCCAACATTCACTGCCATATTGAAGGACTGTCAGCACGTAGCAGTTCAGTACTCTCTTCGTAGTTTCTAGCGAAATTGTCCTGTTTCTTAATATCTTACTCAACTTCTGGAATGCTTCCTTCGCCATGCCAATTCGCCTTCGGATCTCTGTGTCACACTTTCCGTCTTCTGTGATAACGCTTCCCAGGTATTTCAATTTCTGTACCTGCTTGATTCTGGTATCCCCGACCTGTATTTGGCATTTTGGGCTGCCCTTTTTACTGATGACCATGCATTCGGTTTCCGTGCAGTTTATTTCTAGTCCTTTCTTGTTACTTTCTTCAGCTACCTTCTGTAGGAGGTCTTGTAGTTTCCTTTCTGTGTCTGCTATCAGCACTGTATCATCTGCGTACCTTAGGTTGTTTAAATTGTGGTCACCGATTACGAATCCAGGCATAACTTCTAGGATCCTCAAAACATTCTCGCTGTACAATTTGAATAGATCCGTTGAAAAGACACATCCTTGTCTTACGCCCCTTTCTATCTTTGTACATCTACTCAATTCATTACCTGTCCGTATGCAAGTGGTTTGCTGCCAGTAAAGATTCTTTATTACTCTCAAGACTTTCCCAAATATGTCCAGCATCTCCATCAGTTCTTTGTGGCGTATCTTAGTCAGTCAGTCAGTGTCATACGTGATACACGCTTGGTCGATCATGTCTCGAAAGAGACATGACAGACTGGGCAGAATATTATCCCGCAGTAGGTTGGCATTGTTTTCTGTTGTAGACTGGTTGCCAGCCAAGACAATAGAACCCAATCTTCACTGTTATTTAACCCATAACTGGAAGGAATAGACGGATTAATACCTTTCCCAAGGGTATTTGCGCGTAAGTGAATGCAATGAATTCAGATGGAATTCGAACTCGGCTCCCCGATTTCTCGTTCCGAGCCGATATCCAATACTGCGCTTAAATTCGTAAAGACCAGTTACAGAAAATTACGATAAAAGTATTTATAGAAAAGTTTCAACGCGGTGGGAGAGTTGCTGAACCTGAGTTGCCATGCAAGGATCAATAACATTACTGATTATTTGGTTTTTATTAAGAAACTCTAATTATATAAGTATATGTGTTGTGGTGCAGTTGATATCGATTCGGAGCAAGAAATCGGTAGAGCCGAGTTCGAATTCCAGTTGAATTCCTTACATTCACTTACGCGCTAATAACCTTGGGAAAGATATTAATCTGTCTCTTCCCTCCAGTTATGGGTTAAATGACAGGACAGATTGGGTTCTTCCACAGAAAGCAATGGCAACCTACTGCGAGATAATATTTTGCCCAGTCAGTCATGTCTCTTTCAGTCATATCACGTATGGCACTTAACTGACTGACTAAATATAATAGTTGGAAACATAATTAAGGCTTCTGATGAGCATAAAGTGGGGGATCAGTTTTATATTGTTATGAAGTAATAAACTGATCCCCCACTTAGAAATATAATACATCTCTTCTTTCTCTAGCGATGAGTCAAATAACAGGACAGATTGGGTTCTATAGCCTTGGTCGGCAACCAGTCTACCGCAGAAAGCAATGGCAACCTACTGGCGAGATAATCTTTTACCCAGTCAGTCATGTCTCGAAAGAGACATGACCGCCCAAAGTATGTCTCACGTATGGCACAAAACTGATAATAATAATAGTTGAAAACATGATTAAGGCTTCTACTGGACATAAATGGGGGATCTTTTTTTAAATTGTTATGAAGTAATAAACTTATCCCTCACTAATTACTACTTAATAATATAATACATCTCTTTCCCCTCTAGCTATGAGTCAAATAATAGGACAGATTTGGTTCCATAGCCTTGGCTGGCAACCAGTCTACCGCAGAAAGCAATGTCAATCTACTGCAGGATAATCTTCTGCCCAGTCAGTCATGTCTCTTTCGAGACATGATCGCCCAAAGCGTGTATCATGTATGGCATTTAACTGAAATATATTTGGTTGTTTTTTCATATCAACATCGGCGGGTCATTTATTGCCAACTTAATTTTTTTTATTGCTGGTAATAGCTTTTTTTTTTCAACAATTTTTTGTTGTTTTTATATAAGTTTTGTGTCTAGTAATGCTTTTTTTCTTTTCGAGTATCAAGATTCATTGGGATTTGTTTTTAAGGGCTGGGTTTCCAAGTCCTACCTTGTTATTTAACAAATCCATAACTGGAGTGAAGGGACAGATTAATACCTTTCGCAAGGGTACCAGTGCTTAAGTGAATGCAGGGTATTCAACTGGAATTCGAGCTCTTTCCGAGCCGATATCCACTGCACCACAACGCACATCCGTCACTAACCGCTTACAGCACCTGGTCTTCCCAAGCGGTCACCCATGTAAGTACTGACCAGGCTCAACGTTGCTTAACTTCGGTGATCGAGCGAGACCCGGTGTATTCAACGTGATATGGCCGTAAGTGCAAGGAATATATAACAGGAGCACCAAATCAGATGTTCTAGCAATTTTCAAAACAAGACATATGCTAGATTAGACATGTTAAATAAATTCTGTCTAGAAAAATGTCTAGTAAAATGACTGAACCAATTTTACAAGCAGCAGTTTTTTTGTTTTATAAATTATTTCAAAAAGGGCACTGGCGATTTTTTTTATTTGCTACAGAAATTTTATTTTCAAAATAAGGTCACGTCTTATACACCGGTCCTTCTATTTGTAAGCTCTTAATTCTTAACTTCATTCACACACATTTTCACACGGGTTCAAAAATCAAATGTTTTCTTGAATTATAAATAAAATGAACATATTGAAATGTTTAAATTATCTCAAAATAAACCTTCATTTCCCAATGGTACTTAAACTATCTCTAAGCCTAGATAAGCATTGTCTGGTGGGCGACATAACGGGTTTAGTATTCTTTAAAGTTTGGTATTATTTTTAAGCGTAGGAATGGCAATGTAAAGAATACGTTCTTTGTCAGTGAAAATGAAAAAGAATTAATATACAATATCTATTGACAGTATGCAGGATGATTCAACTAAATGTTCCGGAAATAAAGGCGGGATATTAACAACTGGTTGATTGAGTAAAATTAGATTTCCCAGGAGAAAATCTCAAATGTACATTTGAAAATTTTGCCAGATCTCGTGATTTCTCGCGTTTGACTTGAAATATCTGCAGAATGTTAACACGTCTAAATCGGAAATCACAATGAATTTTTTTATAACATAATAAAAAACCGAATCCTAATATATTTATTTTACCTTGTCTCATATCGTTTACATCTAGGGAATTGTTTTTCAAATGTTTAAAATTGAACCTGCTTTTTTTTAATTTTATTTTATTGCTCGCAGTATAGCCCGACGTTGCTCGGGTGTAATGAAAGCTTTAAAACTAATCGATGGTCAAGGAGCTCAGACTCTTTGGACGTTGGCACGAAAGACTAAAAAGCAATAGTTGTTTCCAGTTAAAGCGAAACCGTAGACTGAAAGAAAAATGAATGAATGTAAATAAGTTGTTTTGTTTTTTTTTGTTGTAAACTGAATTTTGAAGGCTAAATAAGTCCTCTGAGTAAATGGTATCATGGCTGAGACTAAGAACTAAAATTATACCTATTTAGAGCCAAACCCGAAGCAAAAACTAAAATAAAAGGGTTGAAAAGAAATACAGACATACAGGGAGATAAACAGACACATACACAAACATCTTGCCTTTTATATATATATATATATATATATATATATATATATATATATTATCGATTTTCTGCACTATTGTAAGAACTGAAACCTTGAAACTTCTGAATATCGTTTCTTATGTCTTTGTCTATGAGTGTATCAAATTTGATTAAAATCGAACCATTCTTTCTAAAACCCGATTTATCGGGGTACCTCGACACAAAACCTAGCTAAGAACACTCGCAGACACTTATAGTACAACTGTGTAAATTTTCAAGAAAATCGGTTCAGCCGTTTTGGAGTCTATAGGTAACGGTCACACACACACACACACACACACACACACACACACACACACACACACAAAGTTCTATTTATAAATAAGTTTAGATTATTACAGTCGCCATTTTATTTAAAGTTCGCATTTCCTTGATTTTAGATGAAAATATCTCAGGGATTTTTTTTACTTCTGTAAATTACAGTTTATTAGTTTTAACCCTATATATATATATATATATATATATATATATATATATATATATATATATATACGTAAAAAAAATCACAAGATCGCCAAAATGTTTTTTTTTCTTTACTATGGGATATTGTATGTATTGTCTGTATTCCGCAGTTTTCTTTTTTTTTTTCCCTCTTGTCGAACGCCTTATAGCGACGGATAGCAACGGAATTAGATTCTGTCTGTTATTTGTTGTCCTCAAAGTTTATTTTCGTATAATTTTAGGATTTAAATACTTTCAGAGTCGGTCTTGTTATTATATATATATATATATATATATATATATATATATATATATATATAAAAGGCAAGATGTTTGTATGTGTGTCTGTTTATCTGCCTGTATGTTTGCATATATATATATATATATATATATATATATATTAAAACCAGAAACCATGAGCAAATAAGTAAAATCCCAAAAACCCAATCCTATTAATATTAATTTTATTAATATTAAATTTAATCAAGGTGGAGGGCTCTATGAAAATAGTATTATCTATTTACAGAGCCAAATATATAAAGTAATTCAAAACTTTCGAAATTTAATTATTAATTAAAATTAAATTTTTCGTAATTCCCAAGGTAACGACTGACGACAACTTCAATACTTTTATGTTATTTGCGCGTAAGTGAATGCAAGGAATTCAAGTGGAATTCGAACTCGGATACCCGAGTTCCCGTTCCGAGCCAATATCCACGGCACCAAAACACAAATTCTCCGTGCATGGAATATATGGTCAGGCGCCCCCGCTTTTCATCCCAGTTTTCTTGAGAGGCTCCAAAAGAAAATCAGTAATGTGATAGCTATTGGCTCCAGCCACTTTCTTACAGACGGTATGTGGCTTCCTTCTGTCTGTTTCATATTTTCATGGCTTCTGCTCCAATGAACTTAAGTCATTGGTGCCTCCGCAACAGGAGTCTACTCGTGCAACCAGACTGGCAACTGTGTCTCACCCATTCACAGTTAGATCAACCAAATGCAGACGACAATTCTACTCCACCGGCTTCCTTTCTCGCACTTTCCGCCTGTGAAACTCGCTTCCATATTCTTGACGGCTACAACCTCCAGGAATTTATAAATGCAATACCCATCTCTTAAACACTTGACTCTAGTTCTTTCTACACCACCCCGTATATCCTTTCCTTTCTCTCTACCTTTGCAACTGTCATCCCACCTGTATTCCCATCCTTCTCTTGCTCCTTCCTAACTGGTTCGTCTTTCTTTTTACTCTCCTCCTATATAATCTTTTACTCTTATGTAGCCCCCTCCGCATCAGTGGCGTTACCGTCTTGCTTGGGGTGAAACGATTAAAAAAAAAAGATCTTTGTCCCACCTATATGCCCTAAAAACTATATTTTTTATTACAGTTTAGCTGACAACGAGGGGTTCCACGATTAAGCGTAAATTGAACAGGTGAAGAGGCTCACCCCTTTTTTCCTGTTTAGGATGCGGTTTCCGGTTTTCTCTTTTCCAAACTTCTCACTTTTTTTTTTCAATTGGAGTAGATATACTAAACTATCGCCCGGTTCACACTCCACCCACGTCTATTGAACAGGTGAAGAGGCTCATCTCTTGTTCCCTGTTTAGGATGCGGTTTCCGGCTTTCTCTTTTCCAATCTTCTCACTTTGGTTTCTTTTTTTTTCTCAATTGGAGTAGATAGATCTATCTATCGCCCGGTTCACACTCCACCCACGTCTATTGAACAGGTGAAGAGGCTCATCTCTTGTTCCCTGTTTAGGATGTGGTTTCCGGCTTTCTCTTTTCCAATCTTTTCACTCCTATGTAGCCCCCTGCACATCAGTGGCGTTGCCGCCTTGCTCGGGGTGATATGATTTTTTTTAAAAAAAATTAACAGAGCTTGTCTGAGCGTTTTCAAGTAGAAAACTCCACCTGAATGCCCCCACCCCCACCAAAAAACAAAAACAAAAAAAAAACAAAGACAAACCGATTTGGACTTCAAACGTACGAACCGGGTTCTATCTTAACGGGCGAAAAAGAAACGGATGTAGCCAATAACATAAATACGGTCACGTGTCAAAAATTATCGTCTGATCTGGAAGACAGACAGTCGCCATGACAACCAACCAAATATTTTTTTCCGGCATTTTGTTTATTGAGTGAACAGATGTGTGTAAAATTTCGTGGGCATATCAATGTATGCGTGGGGGTGAATAATGCTTGTTTTTCTTAATATCTTTCTCCAAAAGTGTAAGCGGAAGGGGTGTGACGAGTCCTATACGTAGAAGAACGATGATATATACAGATTTTTAACAATAATGACTGTCTTCCCATAACAAAGTAAAAGTTGACCAGGGTAAAGATATTCATAGGAACTGACTTTTTAATGACAGCGCTAAATATGAATATGTGTAGCTAGAAAGACCCATATAAATTTGAGGTTGCGTGGTGGTACAGTGGATATCGGCTCGGAACGAGAAGCCGGGTAGCCGAGTTCAAATTCCAGTTGAATCCATTGTAAATACCCTTGGGAAAGGTATTAATCCGTCAAATCCTTCCAGTTATGGGTTAAATAGCAGGACAGATTGGGTTCTATAGCCTTGGTCGGCAACCAGTCTACCGCAGAAAGCAATGGCAACATACTGCGGGATAATCTTTTCTGATCAGTCAGTTATGTCTCTTTCAAGACATGATCGCCCAAACGTGTATCACGTATGGCACTTAACTGACTGACTGAATATAATAGTTGAAAACATGATTAAGGTTTCTACTGGGCATAAAGTGGGGGATCAGTTTTATATTGTTATGAAGTAATAAACTGATCCCCCACTTATTACTACTTAGTAATATAGTACATCTCTTCCCACCTCTAGCTATGAGTCAAATAACAGGACAGATTGGGTTCTATAGCCTTGGTCGGCAACCAGTCTACCGCAGAAAGCAATGGCAACCTACTGCGTTATAATCTTCCGCCCAGTCAGTCATGTCTCAAAAAGACATGATCACCCAAGCTTGTATCACGTATGGCACTTAACTAACAAACTGACTGACGGATAAAGACGAGAAAACATACGTGTTATTTTTAACAAAACAAGATAAAGAATTTATTTCCAAATTTACACATTAGAAGTTTCAGTAACCTCTTTCAGTGCGAGTGAGTTCGTAGTTTCGATGAATTGTCAAGGATTTGATGAATTGTTCATATTAAATCATTAGAAAGTAATATTCCAGAATGCTTAAAACAAACTGAGAGAATTCGTTTTTCGCATAAAATGTAGACGGTTGTATTCAACATAAATAAAAAGATATATTTCAAGGTACTTAGCTTATAAGTTGAATAGAGTTCTTTGAAATTCCCCAGATTTTATTAGCTGCTGATAAAGTATCAGTGTGTAATTTGACACCAATTCTATTGAGACGCATAGACTCTGCCTTTGTCTCTTCCTCTTCTTTTCTTTCTAGTTTGATTCAACTTTCTATGCCTATATATATATATATATATATATATATATATATATATATATATATATATATATAATGTGAAGATAGGACAATAAGAAATATCCCGTTCCTTAAAGTTTATTTTATTTTTACAGTACTCAATACAAAAATACTGATATATATATATACTACCGACCATAAGTTTCGGACCATTTCATTTTTAGCAGAATCAAATTCGCCGAGTTTGTATTTTTTGTTATTCTTATGCAGATGTCAAGTAAAAAAAAAAGTATTCTTTTCAACTTTAAAGGAAATATTTACTCAGTTTGCTACTTGACTCCTCTTATTGTGATAAAGTTTTTGCGAAAAATTCAGATTTATTCAGATAATATAATTACGATATAATTTATTTTTGTAGATTATCTTACTACGGTATAAATGGCAAGGAAGAAACAGATTAGCATTGAAAAAAGAGGTCAGATTGAAATTCTTTCGAAAGAAGGATATTCTGAACGGGTTATCGCTAAAAAATTAAGCCTATCAAAATGGCGTATATTATTGCCTTCAACGACTTCGTGAAACTGAGTTAAATATTGCCAGAAAAAGATCTGGTAGGCCCAGAGTAACATCTATTGTAGAGGATAGGCACTTGATCATATCTAGCAAGAGGAATAGAAAACAAACCGCTCCGGAATTAACAATTGAAATGAATTCTACTCAGCAACATCCAGTATCTGTTACTACTGTTAAGAGACGACTTCATTCTGCTGGGCTTAAAGGCTGTGTAGCAGTTAAGAAAACTCTATTAAAGAAGGAGAATAAGGGATGAAATTGATCGTACAGTTCGAAATGAACTTCCTAAAAATGAGCAAATGTTGTTTAAATGCTTGCAGGATACTTGGAAATCACTTTCACCAACTTATTTTTATAAGTTATTAGAAAGAATGCCAAGGATTTGCTCTGCAGTAATAAAGGCTCGTGTTGGTTTCTTTGATGAAAAGAAAATATGAATTACCTTTAATTAAATTTTAAATTACTCTATGTTAATTTTTGTTTTAATTATTGTATAATTCTGAGCAACAATGAAATATATCAATATTCTTCTAAGACATAAAATTTGTTATTTCTTTCTCTTAGAGAATAAATCTAAGTGGTCCCAAACTTATGGTGGGTAGTATACATACATATATATATATATATATATATATATATATATATATAGATAGATAGATAGATAGATAGATAGATAGATAGATAAAATTTGCTATTTCTTTTTCTTAGAGAATAAATTTAAATAGTCACAAACTTATGGTTTGCAATATATATATATATATATATATATATATATATATATATATATATATTGTTTGGTTAATTACTTAGTTTTTAGTCATAATAAAATTAGACCAGTACACATACGGTCACATCACTTTGAATACACCGATTCTCCTCCGATCACCGAAGTTAAGCAATGTTGAGCCTGGCCCGTACTTAGATGGCCGACAGTTTGGGAATGCCAGGAGCTGTAAGCGTTCTTGATGGATGTGCGTTATGGTGCAGCTGATTACTTGGAACGAAAAATCGGGGATCCGAGTTCGATTTCCGGTTGATTGTCCTGAAGTCACTTACACGCAAATACCCTTAGGAAAGGTATTAATCCGCCCCTTCCCTTCAGTTATGGATTAAACAACAGGGCAGATTGAGAAGCAAGCTCACACATATATACGTACCTCTAAAGAAAAAAAAAGCAGAATATGAACAGAAATATATATATATATATATATATATATATATATATATATATATAATTATACTCGTTTCGAAAACCTTCCTCAAATCTTTCGAACGAAGGAAAAATGGTTTTAAAAAGAAAAAAAGTGCTTAGGACATGAAAGTCTGTCAAAATGTTCGGACAGAAATCAGCACGAAGTCCAAAGAAAAAAAACCACACAAGTAACCATCTAATAGAAAGCACTCAATACAGAGGTAGAGCGAACTTAACAGAACCTAATGAGCCAGACGAACCTACCTAGGTTTCTCCTAAACGGATCGTCAGGGGAAGCCATAGGTTCTATCATATATATATATATATATATATATATATATATATATATATTATTATTATTATTATTATTATTATTATTATTATAGTAAAACGTACCAAGAAACAGTATCACTAATGACTAAAATCATAAAGTCCTAGCGTTAACAAAACGTTAAATTAAGTCGTCAAATCCAAAAGGTAACACCAAATGGGTAAAGGGGAATAAAAAAAAAAAAAAAAACAAAGCAAAAGGTGTGTTCGAAAGAAAAAAAAACCCAAGACGAAAACATTAACAATAAAGAGCTCGATACGAAAGTACGAAAGTAGAGCAAAGACACGAACTAAATCTAAAAATGAGCCAAAAGTCGACCGCGGTTTCACTCGCCGGATCGTCAGGACAAAGGCAAGTGAAACCGCGGTAGACACCAAAAGTACTTGCATAACGAAGTATTATATTTTTAAGAACTATTATTGAAAGATAGTGCGTGCTGATACCTGCAGGTTTTGAACTGGTGTTTAGCAGACCTGATATAAAACGTTTTCATGTCAGGATTTTCAATTGTAAAGATAGGGCACAGATAAACTATGGAACTAGCTAAGCAATTATTACGTAGGGGACAATCTTTAGAATTCCTATATCCGCTGGTATGACTTTTGTTATTTTTTGGTATTATCCATCTCATTGAGTTTTCTGTATTTTATACATTTATATATTAAGGACTTTGTTATTATGTTTTTTAATTATTTTTCTAGATTATCTGTGAAAAAATGGCTTTTCTGCTCCGATGAACCTAGCTCACTGGTAGCCACTATATACGAATTTCCTCGAGCCACAAGATTAGCAACTAGGTCCCACCCATTTACTGTGAAACCAATAAATTGTAAACGCAAATTCTATTCCAGCAGCTTCTTTTCTCGCACTTCCCGTTTGTGGAATTCTCTTCCGTTTACTTGACTTCCTGACAGTTACAATCTCCAAGAATTTAGATGTAAAGTCAATAGTCATCTCCTGTCTCATTAACTTTCATGCTCTCTCTCATGCTTTTCTACATCCACCCCAGTCTTATCAGTACTCTCTTCCTTCTCCTACTCTCTTCCTGACACCCCTGCAACCTCTCACTCGTCATAACATTCCTCCTATGTAACTCCCTGCACAACAGTGGCAGTAAAATGCCTTGCTTGGAGCGACACGATTATAAAAAAGTATTATTATTGAAGATGTTATTAGGATTAGCTTTGGGAAAGATTAGGATTAGCTTTGGGAAAGATTTATGAATTTTTGTCCCATTTTAGTTTTAATCTTCAGATTGTAAGGGGGGGAGTAAACCACATGATCCTCCTGGAACTTTTCTTCTTATAATTGTCATTGTTCATGGGATTTCTGTAACCTCTATTCCTCTTTTTCTTTAATCATATTACCCCGAGCAAGGCGGAAACGCCACTGCCGTGCAGGGGGCTACGTAATAGTGAAAAGATTGGAAAAGAGAAAGCCGGAAACCACATCCTAAACAGGAAACAAGGGATGAGCCTCTTCACCTATTCAATAGACGTGGGTGGAGTGTGAACCGGGCGATAGATAGATCCATCTACTCCAATTGAAAAAAAAAAAAAGAAACCGAAGTGAGAAGATTGGAAATGAGAAAGCCGGAAACCACATCCTAAACAGGGAACAAGGGATGAGCCTCTTCACCTGTTCAATAGACGTGGGTGGAGTGTGAACCGGGCGATAGATAGATCCATCTACTCCAATTGAAAAAAAAAAAGAAACCAAAGTGAGAAGATTGGAAAAGAGAAAGCCGGAAACCACATCCTAAACAGGGAACAAGGGATGAGCCTCTTCACCTGTTCAATAGACGTGGGTGGAGTGTGAACCGGGCGATAGATAGATCTATCTACTCCAATTAATCCTAAGGCAGAATTATAAAATTCGCTATGCTGATCGAAAACAACTTTGTTAGAAGAGTTAGTGATGATTCGAAATTCAATAGAAGAGAGTATATGTTTAATGACGAACGGGATTGGTTAGACACACACACACACACACACACACACACACATCTATTGTACAGGTGTAGAGGCTCATCCCTTGTTCCCTGTTCAGGATGTGGTTTCCGGCTTTCTCTTTTCCAATCTTCTCACTTTTCTTTTTTTCTTTTTCATTTTTTTTTTCTCAATTGGAGTAGATAGACTAAACTATCGCCCAGTTCACACTCCACCCACGTCCATTGTACAGGTGTAGAGGCTCATCCCTGATCCCTTGTTCCCTCTTCAGGATGTGGTTTCCGGCATTCTTTTTTTCCAATCTTTTCACTCTTACGTAGCCCCCTGCACATCAGTGGCGTGACCGCCTTGCTCGGGGCGATATGATTAAAAAAAATATATATATATGTTGTGAATACCGGGAATAAATGAACAACGACCAGCAATTGAGATAGATAATAAGTGTATTAACGTAAGGAGACAGACCTGAATGAAGATTAGTAATCCAGGAGTACGGGTTAGTAAAAAGTATATGTACAAGTCTCTGGAGGTGAAGCCGTAGTATATTGAGTTTGTCCGCGTCGGAGGCTGACGGGTACGGCGTAATAATCTTCTCGATAAGTGGAGCACAGAGCTACTATGAACTATTGTTTACTGACTGTTAATCTCTCTCTCTCTCTTTCTCTCTCTCTCTCTCTCTCTCTCTCTCTCTCTCTCTCTCTTTCTGGACTCTCGTATTCTCCGGTTAACTCTCTGTGAAAACACGGTATCCTCCAGTCTTGCTTCTATAGCAGTAGTATAAGTATACTCTAGAGGAGTCCATCTTTATGAAAAGGAAGAACCCCACCACAATATATATATATATATATATATATATTATTTTCTTCTTCATATATATATATATGTGTGTATTTTTATATAGATATTGTCCTATGCTTATGTATATAAATTAATACATAAAAAAACACCTCTGTTCATCCATTGAGCACTATGTTATTAACACCTGAATAATAATAATAATAATAATAATAATAATAATAAACATATGTGCACCCACCTCATATGTATCTTTACAAATTCAAGTCATTATATATATATATATATATATATATATATATATATGTTGTCATCTGCAGACAAATCTGTTTAGTATCACAGCTCATCAGTACGGTTAGACATCCGATTACTTTTTACCCAGGATTTAAACCCGACCGAAAAGAAATAAGCGTAATTTAAAAGGCATTTTTAATGTAAATTTCAATAACTAAAGAAAAATAAATATAAAGTAACCGGTTTCATCACAGTCTTATCAAGTTTATTCTTGGTAATTCAAATAAGAAACATGTAAAATAAAGAGAGGATTACTAATGGGGAGAAAAATATGAAAGGACAACTAGAGCTAAATGACATTCAAACCCAACAAACAATTCCTCTGTTTACAGAAGGAAGGCTTGCGGGATTTGATGTATAAGGACTCTGGAACCTTTGAATGATATGAAGAGTGGGACCTTCATAAGATAAAAAAATCGGTCCACTCTTCATACGACGTAAAGATTCTGGAGTCATGATACATCAAATCCCACAAGTCTTCCGTCTGTAAAGCGAAGTATTGTTTGTTGAGTTTGAATGTTATTGACCTCTAGTTTTTCTTGCATACTTTTTTTTTTAATCTCATGAGTCATCCTCTTTTTATTTTACATGTTCCTTATTTTAATTCCCAGGAGTAAACTTGATAGAACTGAGACGAAACCGGGAATTTTTTGTTTTATTTTATTTTATTTATTTATTTTTTTTAGTTATTAGAATATTAGAAATTACATTAAATACCTTTTAAATTACTCTTTTCCCTTGCTATTATAAAGTCTTGTGCAACAAAAAATTGTTTATATAAACAATTTTTTTTTGTTTTCTGGTAGAATTGCCAACAATGTTTTGTCTAGCAAGATGACCAACAATTCCTTTTATTGTAGAATTGCCAACAATACATTGTCTAGTAAAATGACCAACAATACATTTTATAGAATTGCCAACAATGCATTGACTAAAAATAACCAACAATATATTTTTATTGTAAAATTACCAACAATACATTGTCTAGCAAATGACCAACAATACATTTTATAGTAGAATTTCCAACAATGCATTGTCTAGAAAAATATTGAATATATTTTAATACTAGAATTGCTAACAAAATATTGTCTAGAAAATTAACCAACAATGCATTTCATAATGTAATTGCCAACAATGCATTTTCTAGCAAAATGTCCAACAATACTTTTCATAGTAGGATTGCAAACAATGCATTTTCTAGCAAAATGACCAACTATAATTTTTATAGTAGCAAAATGACCAACAATATTTTTACTGTAAAATTACCAACAATGCATTGTGTAGCAAAATGACCAATAATACTTTTTATAGTAGAATTGCCAACAGTCTATTGTCTAGTAAAATGACCGACAATACATTTACAGTAGAATTAACAACAATGCGTTGTCTAGAAAAATGACCAACAATACATTTTATAGTAGAATTGCCAGCAGTCTATTGTCTAGCAAAATGACCAACAATACATTTTATAGTAGAAAAATGACAAACAATATTTTTATAGCAGAATTATCAACTACGCATTGTCTAGCAAAATGACCAACTATACTTTTTATAGTAGCAAAATGACCAATGATACTTTTACAGTAGAATTGCCAACAATGCATTGTCTAGCAAAATGACCAACAATACATTTTATAGTAGAAAAATAACCAACAATATTTTTACTGTAGAATTACCAACTATGCATTGTCTAGCAAAATGACCAACAATACTTTTTATAGTAGCAAAATGACCAATAATACTTTTACAGTAGAATTGCCAACAATGTATTGTCTAGCAAAATGACCAACAATACAGTTTATAGTAGAATTGCCAACAATCTATTGTCTAGAAAAATGACCAATAATACTTTTTATAGTAGAATTGCCACAATGCATTGTCTAGCAAAATGACCAACAATACATTTTATAGTAGAATTGCCAACAGTCTATTGTCTAGCAAAATGACTTACAATACATTTTATGGTAGCAAACTGACCAACAACACTTTTACAGTAGAATTGCCAACAATGCATTTTCTAGCAAAATGACCAGCTATACTTTTTATAGTGAAATTGCCAACAATGCATTGTCTAGCAAAATGGCTAACAATATTTTTACCGTAGAATTGCCAACAATGCATTTTCTAGCAAAATGACCAACAATACCTTTTATAGTAGAATTGCCAACGGTCTATTGTCTAGCAAAATTACCAACAATATTTTTACAGTAGAATTGCCAGCAATGCATTATCTAGAAAAACAAAGATTTTGTATAGTAGATTTGCCAACAATACATTGTCTAGCAAAGTAACCAACAATACCTTTTATTGAAAAATTGCCAACAGTACATTGTTTAGCAAAATGACTACCAATACTTTTTCATGGTAGAATTGACTATAACTCATCATGTAGTCAAATGACCAACAATACTTGTTATAGTAAAATTGCCAACAACGCATTGTCTAGCAAAATCTTATGATACTTTTTATAGTAGAATTGCCAACAGTATGTTGTCTAGCAAAATGACCAACAATATTTTTACAGTAGAATTGCCAACAATGCATTGTCTAGCAAAATGACCAACAATATTTTTACAGTAGAATTGCCAACAATGCAATTTCTAGCAAAATGACCAACAATATTTTTACAGTAGAATTGCCAACAATGCAATTTCTAGCAAAATGACCAACAATATTTTTACAGTAGAATTGCCAACAATGCATTGTCTAGCTAAATGACTAATTATACTTTTTATGGTGGAGTTGCCAACAATGCTTTGTCTTACAAAATTACCAACAATATTTTATAGTAGAATTTCAAACAATGCATTGTCTAGCAAAATGACCAAGCATAATTTTCATATTAGAATTGCCAAACATGCATTGTCTAGCAAAATGACCAACAATACCTTTTATGAGAGAATTGCCAACAATGCATTGTCTAACAGAAAGACAAAGAATACTTTTCATTGTAGAATTGCCAATAATGCTTTATCTAGCTAAATGACCAACAATACTTTTTCTAGTAGAATTGCCAACGGTCCATTGTCTAACAAAATGATCCACAAAACCTTTTTGTAGGATTGCCAACAGTGCATTGTCTAGCAAAATGACCGACAGTAGATTTGAGTAGAATTACCAACAATGCATTTATTATCACAATGACCAACAATACTTTTTATAGTAGAATTAACAACAATGCATTGACTAGCTAAATATCTAAAAATACGTTTTATAGTAGAATTGCCAATCGTCCATTGTCCAGCAAAATGGCCGTAAATACTTTTATAGTAGAATTAACAACAATGCATTGACTAGCAAAATGACCAACAATACGTTTTATAGTGGAATTACCAACAATGCATTGTTTGGCAAAATGTCGTTCTATACTTTTTATAGTAGAATTGCCAACAATGCATTGTCTCGTAAAATGACCAACAATACATTTTAAAATAGAATTGCCAACAATGCATTGTCTTGCAAAATGACCAACAATACTTTTTATAGTAGAATTGCCAACAATGCATTGTCTTGCAAAATGACCATTAATACATTTTAAAATAGAATTGCCAACAATACATTGTCTAGCGAAATGACCAACGACCTTTTTTATAGTAGAATTCCTAACAATACATTGTCTAGCAAAATTATCAACAAGTCGGTTGTGAAGACACATCATTATCTTATATTCCTACACCAAGAAAGTCAGTGTATAATACTTAAAATGTTTATAATAAAAAAAGTTCCTAATCTCAAAAATATTGACAAAAGTGACAGTCTCCTTTATAAGAGACTTTTTCTTTGTTTTGTTTTTTTCTTTATATATCAAATCGCCATGATATTATGATTTCCGTGCAATATAAGTCAAATGGAATTCGCTACCCCCTATGAATTATAGTAGGTGAGGCTACGTAACCAAATCTCGTTTTATCTCGGCATTCAGTTCAATAAAGTAACATTTTTCAAATGTTATTTTATAAATATTCTTATTTAACACTCCAACTGTGCATAAGTGTCATTTGTTTAAGCAAGACAGTGACGCCAATAAAAAATATATATATATGGTAGCTGACTGGTTCACAATCTGCGAAAGATTAGACTGTCGAATTAATGGGATATTTTTCTAAGACACGCCTTTCTTGAGAGCACTCATTTCTGCGGGGGTACGTCTAAGAAATGTTTCGCTTTTCATTGGCTTTATTTCTTCATGACGAACGATCTCACGCGAGATGTGCGTTGATAGTTCCAGGACTAAACAAAAAATAAAATAAAATAATAATAATCAAATGGCTTTAAAAAATGCAATAAAAATATAAACATACAACCGGTCAGAGTTATCGATACAAAAACGAATTTATGCGCAAATACCCTTGGGAAAGGTATTAATCAGTCTCTTCCTTCCAGTTCTGGGTTAAATAACAGGACAGATTGGGTTCTATAGCCTTGGTCAGCAACCAGTCTACCGCAGAATGCAATGGCAACCTACTGCGGGATAATATTCTGCCCAGTCAGTCATGTCTTGAAAGAGACATGATCGCCCAAGCGTGTATCACGTATAGCACTTAACTGACTGACTGAATATAATAGTTGAAAACATGATTAAGGTTTCTACTGGGCATAAAGTGGGGGATCAGTTTATTACTTCGGTAGAAGGAAGCAAATTTTTAGAGTGTGATGTATCATACAACAGTAGCCAGAGTGCTCTAATTCATTACTGAATGAGCGATGCGTAGATGCTAGAGTAGCTACTGTTTTTTCAAAGTCTACCATTCTTTCAGAGTGCTCAATAGAGTGTGAGAGCGTAAATAGTCATCCGCAGATAGATCCGTTTCGCTGTATCACAGCTCATCAGTACGGTTGGACATCCAATTGCTTTTAACGCAGGACTGAAATCCGACCGAATATATATATATATATATCTTCACTGAAGAGAAGTGGTAACTTTTTTTTGTTAAATTTTTCTCTTTAGAGAGCTGAATCGTAATGAGAGCATTATATATATATATATATATATATATATATATATATTAATCATCTCACCCCAAGCAAGGCATTCTACTGCCACTGTTGCGCAGGGGGTTTCATAGGGGAAGCTGATGAGAAAGAGGGGTTAGTTATAGGAAATGTCAGGAGGAGGGTAATAGACGGATGGGAATAACGTTAATGTGGGTGAAGTAGATGACAAAAAGTGCTTGTGAGAATGGATGCGAGTTAGTGAGATAGGAGATGTCTATTGACCTTACATTTAAATTCCTGGAGATTGTAGCTGTTGGGTAAGCAAGTATATGGAAGGGAATTCCACAGGCGGGAAGTGCGAGAAAAGAAGCTATTATGGTAGACATTGCGGTGACATTTTATCGGTTTCACTGTAAAAGGGTGTGACCTGGTTGCTAATTATAGTAGCCCCTGTAAATTCATACCTAGGGGGCACCAGTGATCTAAGTTCATTGGAGCAGAAGCCATGAAAATATTTATAGAAGAGGCACAGGGAATCCATATGCACATATAAATACACGACGGTCTTTATTATAATATATATATATATATATATATATATTGTTTATTAATCGACGATATAGTTTTTGCAAAAAAATAAAATACGGCACTGTTTAAGAGCAAATACGCGGCAAAAGGTTTCATATCTTGTAGTAAAGTATAATAAATGTTGTAGCCTGGTTAGGGGCCAGAAATAAAGACACAAAGACCGAATAGACCCAAACAAATATGTTACCAAGAACAGTAGTAAAAACAGATACATCATGAGAAGATCACTAGTGTGACTGTATTGGTCCGCCTGTCAGAGCTATCTGCTAAAATAGACATCTCTCTCTGCAAAGCAGAAACTACTGCATATTTATAGTTTGGAAGAGTTCATTTGAGCATGGGTAATTTACCATAACAATACATATATACAAATAAATACATAACAGACACTTATTATGATAGAGAACATTTATTATTGTTATTTCGATTTCTGCTATGGTCACACTATCTACCAAGTCTGGGGAAAGACCTAAGGCAGGTATTGGTGTGTTGTTATGGCTCCGTTTCATTTGTTTTTCTATCTCTGATAACATCTCTAGCGTTACATGGACAAATTCTGCTTAGTATGTGGGTTGTATTTATGAAGATATTTTTTTTGTTTTTCTTTTTAGCTGTGATTTCTGGGGACTTTTTAAAAAAAATGTGTTGTTGTGTTCCTTTTTGAACATTTCAAGAGCATCTACTATCACTGGTACAATTCTTGTTTTCAATTTCCACTTTTTTTCTATTTCAATTTCCAGGTCTTTATATTTTGAGAGATTTTCAAATTCTTTTCTTGCTATGCTACAATCCGCTGGGCAAGTCATATCAGTTAATAGCCAAGTTTTTTTCCTTTCGGTTTTTTGACAATAATGTCCGGCCTATTTGCTTCAATTTTTCTGTCTGTGTAGATGATGTAATCCCATAGAATAGTGGCATCTTCTGTTTCTCTAACCTGTGTTGAGTGATATTCATAACATTGTTTGTTTCCATATTTTCCAAAGCGTTTGCACATTGTCCAGTGTAAGTGTTGCCCTACTCTATCGTGACGATTTTTATATTCATTTGGAGGCAAGTACAAAATATCCTCAGAGAAATTATATTTATTATAGACTGGTTTACTCAAACTAGTGTCCTTATCTTAGTTTTGGAAGTCTTAACATGGGAAATTTTAAGAAAATGAATTATTATTATTATGAATTGATTTACATTGGACTAGTATCCTCATCTTTGTTGTTATAGTCAAAACATCTGAACTTTTGAGATGAGGAATTATCATTATTATGAATTGGTTTACATTGGACTAGTATCCTCATCTTTGTTGCTATAGTCAAAACATCTGAACTTTTGAGATGAGGAATTATCATTATTATGAATTAGTTTATATTAGACTAGTATCCTCATCTTTGTTGTTATAGTCAAAACATCTGAACTTTTGAGATGAGGAATTATCATTATTATGAATTAGTTTATATTAGACTAGTATCCTCATCTTTGTTGTTATAGTCAAAACATCTGAACTTTTGAGATGAGGAATTATCATTATTATGAATTAGTTTATATTAGACTAGTATCCTCATCTTTGTTGTTATAGTCAAAACATCTGAACTTTTGAGATGAGGAATTATCATTATTATGAATTGGTTTACATTGGACTAGTATCCTCATCTTTGTTGCTATAGTCAAAACATCTGAACTTTTCAGATGAGGAATTATCATTATTATAAACTGATTTAATTTGAACTAGTATCCTTATCTTTGTTTTTATAGCCAAATATAATAGATTTTAAAGAATAATAATTATCACAATTATAAACTGATTTAATCAGGCTAATTCCACCGTTTTGATTATTATAGACACATCTGAACTTTTGAGACAAAGAATTAACATAATTATAACATGTTTTACTCGAACGAGTGTTCCCACTTTGGTTGTTAGAGTCAATAAATTTTGGTCATTCAGTTGTGAATTTATTCTTAAATCGTTTGTTTCATTACTGGGCCGCTTGCGTATAATACACGGGTCAATCAGTCAGTCAGTCAGTCATTTAAGTGCTATACGTGATACACACTTTGGGCGATCATGTCTCGAAAGAAACATGACTGACTGGGCAGAAGATTATCCCAATCTGTCCTGTTATTTAACCCATAACTGGAAGGAGAAATGATAGATTATATTACATTGTTATATTAAGTATAATTAATGGGGGATCACTTTATTACTTCATAGCAACAGAAAACAGATACCCCACTTTATGCCCAGTTAAGTTTTAATTATATTTCCAACAATTATATTCATTCAGTTAGTTAAGTGCCTTACGTGATACACGCTTGGACGATCATGTCTCGAAAGAGACATGACCGACCAAGTAGAAGATTATCCCGCAGTATGTTGTCCTTATTTTCTGCGGTAGACTGGTTGCCAGCCAAGGCAGGAGAACCCAATCTGTCCTGTTATGTGATTCTTAGCTAAAGGGAGAAGAGATGTATTATATTATTAAGTAGTAATTAGTGGGGGATCAATTTATAGCAATAGAAAAATAATCCCCAACTTTATGCCCAGTGGAAGCCTTAATCATGTTTCCAACTATTATATTCAGTTAGTCAGTTGAGTGCTATACGTGATACACGCTTTGGGCAATCATGTCTCAAAAGCAACATGACTGACTGGGCTGAGAATTATCCCGCAGTAGGTTGTCATTAGGTAGACTGGTTGCTAGCCAAGGCTGTAGAATCCAATCTGTCTTGTTATTTAACCCATATCTGGAGGGAAGAGACGGATTAATAGCTTTCCCAAAGAATATTTTTTACGTAAGTGAATGCAAAGAATTTAACTGGAATTCGAACTCGGCTCCAGGATTTGTCGTTCCGAGCCGATATCCACTGCAATACAATGAACATGTGGCTGCTGTCTTTGAAAGCAATGGGATATATTCTTGTTCTCTCAATGATAAAATAATCTCACAATGTTTAATTCACTGGAAAGAATTAACTGATACAAATGTGCAATGAAATTGATTTAATGCATTTTTCAGCTCGAAATTTCCGGTGTTTTACCAAATTCCACCGACACCAGAACATTCTTCAGCTGAAATAATAATGACAAAAAACCAAACGAGGGACACTAATACGAAAAGATCTGTATATTGTACTTAAATTATATATAACACAAATAGTCAGTGTGTTTTTTGTTTTTTTTTATTTGCGTGGTCATGGGTGTATTTTAAGTGCAAACTACTTCCGTATATATATATATATCAATAGTTTTATTATTATACACTTAATAACTTTGCAAAATGAAACCGTCTCTTTTTTGTTTTGTTTTTTGTTTTTTTGTTTTTCTGTTTTGTTTTGTTTTGTTTTTGTTTTTTGTTTTTTAAGATAATTTTAAATGTTAGTTCGTACATGAGCGTTGCGGTGCTGTGGTACGAAAAATCAGAAAACCAATTTCGAATTCAAGTTGAATCGGTAACATTCACTTACTAGCAAATAGCCTTAGGAATGGTATTAAACCGTCGTTTCTCCCTCCAGCTATAGGTTAAATAGCAAGACAGATACGGATCTATAGACTTGAAAGTAATGGAAACCTACTGCGGGAAAATCTTATGTCTCTTTCGACACATGATCGCCCAAGAGTATATCAAGTATGGGACTTAACTGACAGATGGACGAACACATTAAATTATATAAGCATAACACAGGCATATGAGAGCAAGGTGGAGTATTTCATTTATTCTATAATAAATGTCATTCGTGTTAGTTTATGTGTCTATCCGAAACTCATAAACAATATTTCTTTTTTTTTAATATTTCTGAAATTCAGAGCAGATTTTCGGTAACAACAGGTTTTGTTTTGTTTTGTTTTTTTCTACAGAAAGAAACTGAGGATTTAAATTCCCTCATGAGTTCTGCGTATAAATATTACATCATTAAGTGGTACTTTTTTAATTATTTCACCCCAAGCAAGGCAGTATAGCGGGGTATCTTATCTATTCTTTTTCTGGTTGTAGTGGGAGTCCGTTCTAATTCAGGGTAGTTGTATACTGTTGCAGGTTAACGGATTTTGGCCTTGTTGTAGATGTGCGTTGTGGTACAGTGGATATCGGCTCGGAACGAGAAACCGGGGAGCCGAGTTCGAATTCCAGTTGAATCCGTTGTATTCACTTACGCGCAAATACCCTTGGGAAATGTATTAATCCGTCTCTTCCTTCCAGTTATGGGTTAAATAACAGGACAGTCGGCAGCCAGTCTACCGCAGAAAGCAATGGCAACCTACTGTGGGATAATATTCTGCCCAGTCAGTCATGTCTCTTTCGAGACATGATCGCCCAAGCGTGTATCACGTATGGCACTTTAACTGACTGACTGTAGATAACCCACTATAAGTCATAAAATGATTATAAAATCAAGAAAAGCAAATTGAGTTGAAAAATAACATTTTTATATATACACATATCAATTAAGATTTTTGCAATTAAAGTAATACTTGAATATAGATCCAACGAAGGTTAAAATGTTCATGGCAAATAATAAGCTGAAAGAGATTTAAGGCTTAGGAATATGGGGAGCGTATAAATGAGAAATGTCTTTGGTGTAGTCGCTCCTTAGGTCAGTAAGTAGTTTTAAGACAGGGGAGAAGGTAAAAGGCAAGCGTAGTAGCCACTTGACTTAGGTCAAGGAGTAATTGATTACACTCTTCTCCCCAAGGTTTGTCTGCCCCTGGGGTCTGTCTGTATCTGCTTTTTATATCTTCTTTTTGGATCAAAGCAGCTCGTTTGAGATTTCACACTTGTATTTGATTCTAGGCTTCCCATTGGCTGATAAATAAAATTTGCGTAGGTTCGCGAAATGGAAATTTAATATTTGATTAATTTTTATTTTTCAACCGGAACATCTGCGCAGAACCAGCTGCGCACGGACGACTTTTGGTCATTTGCTATTTTGTCGTGAGAGGGCAAACATCCGGTCCATCGCTTTTGCTAGGTCGGTATCACCACAGCAGAACTGCCATTAGTGCACAGGGGGTTACAGAAGAGGTGAGTGATGAGAAAAAGGAACAGGTTACAAGGGAGTCAGAGAATGAGTAAGAAAAAGATGAGAATACAGGAGTGAAGAGAGCTGCATGAGAGTAGAGTAGAAAGGAAGAAGAACGTGATACAAGGCTTATCAGGGAAAGGATGTGAGTCAAGGAGATAAGAGATGGCAATTGACTTTGCATTCTTGGAGATTGTAGCTTTCAGGGAAGCAAGTATAACGGAAGGGAATTCCACAGGCGGAAAGTGTGAGCAAAGAAGCTGTTAGAGTAGAAATTGCAGTTATATTTGATTGGTTTCACTGTAAAAGGGTGGGACCTAAATGCTAGTCTAGCAGCTCGAGTAAATTCATTCAGAGGGAGCACCTTGAAGCTAAGCTCGTCAGAGCAGAAGCCGTGAAAGTATTTGTAGAAGATACAGAGGGAAGCCACATTATGGCGGCGAGAAAGTGACTGCAGTTGAGCTACCAAGTCGTGATAAATTACATTACAGATTCTTCGCTGGGTTTTGTCAAGAGGCTTGAGATGAAATTCCCTGGAATTAAATAAATGTATGTGATGGTGGGAGTAACAGATGTAATTTTTTTTTCTAAAAAGAAAATATTTAAAAAAATAATTTATTTATTTCTGAATAAATCCGGAATGCAACATTAAAATCCGACAATTATACGGAGAACTTAGACCTTCAGGTACGGAGAGCTTTGGCCGTTCGGATACGGAGACTTTTGGCTGGTTGAATACGAAGGATGTGCGTTGTGGTACAGTGGATATCGGCTCGGAACGAGAAACCGGGGAGCCGAGTTCGAATTCCAGTTGAATCCATTGTATTCACTTACGCGCAAATACCCTTGGGAAAGGTATTAATCCGTCTCTTCCTTCCAGTTATGGGTTAAATAATAGGACAGATTGGGTTCTATAGCCTTGGTCGGCAACCAGTCTACAGCAGAAAGCAATGGCAACCTACTGCGGGATAATCTTCTGCCCAGTCAGTCATGTCTCTTTCGAGATATGATCGCCCAAGCGTGTATCACGTATGACACTCAACTGACTGACTGAATATAATAGTTGAAAACATGATTAAGGTTTCTACTGGGCATAAAGTGGGGGATCAGTTTATTACTTCATAACAATATAAAACTGATCCCCCACTTATTACTACTTAATAATATAGTACATCTCTTCCACCTCTAGCTATGAGTCAAATAACAGGACAGATTGGGTTCTATAGCCTTGGTCGGCAACCAGTCTACCGCAGAAAGCAATGGCAACCTACTGCGGGATAATCTTCTGCCCAGTTAGTCATGTCTCTTTCGAGACATGATCGCCCAAGCGTGTATCATGTATGGCACTTAACTGACTGAATACGGAGAACTCTGGCGTTTTCGACTGTTCAGATACGGAGAGTTTTGGCCGTTTGCATACGGAGAACTTAGACCGTTTCGATACGGAGAGTTTTGACCATTCAAATACGGGGAGCTTTGGCCATTTCAGGATTATTTATATTCCCTGAAAGATGAATGTATAGAAACTACTGTGTTCACAAAGTGAGGTGCCAGTTTATGCATTGATCGTAATGTAGCATTTACCTCCCCCACCACAATTTTATCTCTACATTATAGTTTCTTGTTTGTTTATTAAATTATGATTAGGTATGAATGCACGTCTTCTCCTCCCAGCTATGGGTTAATTAGTAGGACTGGTATCAATAAATCAATATTATCTTCCTTCCCTACTAAAACATCCTCCAATTTAAAAATATCTTTTGGCTTTAAATAATCTGCAAAGGTTGATAAGCCGTAAAAAAATGAATGAATCAAATACTGAATAGCTACACAGACTTGTCTTTTAGAGTCATTTACATTTTATGGAATATAATTGTACAAAAACTACTACGGTCAAAAAAATGAGGGATTTGTTTATATATTGATTTTAATATAGAATTGGTCTAACCATATTATATCAAATTTATAGGTTCTCTCCTACCAGCTATGGGTTAATAAGTAGGACTTGTATCCGTAATATCAATATTATCTAAAAACAAAGAAATCATAAAATCCAAAATATTTTCTACCCTTAAATAATTTTGAAAGAGTCGATAAACCATAAAAATGATCAGTATCTCGGTCTCACTGTTTCACTTACTCTCTCTCTCTCTCTCTGTTTCATTCTCTCTTCATAATTTCTCCCTCTCTCTAAATCTCAGTATTTCTCTCTACCTCATATTTTCTATCTCTTTTTCTCTTTCGCTTTTTATCTCTGTCTCTTTCTCCCCATCTCTCAATATATATATATATATATATAAATTTATTTGAACATTAGTTTTAATATATAATCGTATTTAAATAGACACTCTGTTTTTAATTAAACAGTATATTATTACATATCTACCAGCCTGAATATTTTTGAGAAATTTTGTTAAAAATGTCATTCGACAAGGATTCGAATCTGCGACCCCTAACAACAGAGGGAAGGTTGTGAGAAGCATGGAACCACCCTTAATTGCTGTTATTCCCAGTTCCACCCTAACCCGGAGTGGTAGCACCTGTTAGGGCCCCAGCTATGGGCAAATAGTTAACCCCCAAACTGGGGTCAAAACACTATGTAAGTATAAAAATAGACCTTTATAGAAATATATACATAAAAATCAACTCTTATAGAAAATATACATTTTTTAAGGAAAATATTATCAAAAATACATTTTTGAAGGAAAAAGATTATTGCCATAACATATTTTTGAAGGAAAAAAAATATTGCGGTCATACTTTTTTGTAGAAAAAAGTATAACCAGCAATACATTTTTGAATACAAAGCTAGAAGACGTCTTCTGCTTTCTAAAATAAAAAAAATAAAAATAAAAACATTTCATCAAAATTTAAATTAGCCTTCTATAACTGAACATTAAAAATGCCTTAAAACCTTACCTTTTTGGCATTAAATAACCTACAGAGGTCGATGTATATCTAGGCTCCGGCCTTTCGGCTGAGAGGCCAAATTATAGTTCATCATCTCACCGCCCACAAACTGTTCTCCGACAGGCAATATGGATTCCGCTTTGCCAGGTCCACGGCCGACCTGCTAACAACCGTAACGGAGTACATGCTACAGGCCCTTGATGAGTCTGACGAGGCTCGCGCGGTTGCTCTGGACATCTCCAAGAACTTTCGACAGGGTTTGGCACTCTGGCCTCTTATGCAAACTACGCGGTTATGGTATTACCAGTCGCCTGCTTGACCTAATCCAATCTTTCTTAAATAACCGCAAAATGAAGGTCGTTCTGAATGGGCGTGTCTCTTCGTCCTACAGGACGAATGCTGGTGTCCCACAGGGCTCTATCCTGGGCCCGACGCTCTTCCTTATTTTCACCAACGACCACCCAGATGAGATCAAGTCCCAAGTAGGCATCTACGCAGATGACACTACAATATACTCCCACTCCAGTAAGAAACCTGTCGTGGCGGACAGACATAATCTCGCTGCTGACCTTGAGCGGGATCTACACTCTGTGGTGAACTGGGGCAAGAAGTGGCTTGTCAACTTCAATTCATCTAAGACCAAGCTGTTGTCTGTCAACCATTACAGGCAACCTCTCCTGCCTCCCATAAGCATGGACCAAGTGATTCTCCCGGAGAGTAATACACTACGCCTCCTCGTACTTACCCTGTCCTCAGACCTCAAATGGAACCACTATATTGAATCAATAGCAAAATCTACTGCTAAGAAGATTGGGTCACTATGTCGATCCAGGATGTTTTTTCCACCTGAATCCATCCTGCATATATACAAGTCAACCATCCGTCCCTGCATGGAGTACTGCTGCCATTTATGGTCAGGTGTCCCTGCCGTTCTCCTCAGTGTTCTTGACAAGCTCCAAAGGAGAGTCTGTAATGTGATAGGTACTGATCTGGCGACTCGACTGCAGCCACTTCCCCATCGTCGAAATGTGACCTCCCTTTGTCTGTTCTATAAATACTTTCATGGCTTCTGCTCAGACGAACTTAAGTCACTGATGCCTCCTCAACAGGTGTTTACTCGTGCAACCAGACTGGCAACTGGGTCCCACCCATTCACAGTCAGGTTAGCCAAATGCAGACGACAATTCTACTCCTGCAGCTTCTTCTCTCGCACTTCCCGCCTGTGGAACTCGCTCCCGTATTCTTGCTTTCCTGACGGCAACAACCTCCAGAAATTTAAATGCAAAGTCAATACTCATCTACTAACCACTGGACTCGAGCTCTCTCCCCATCCCTGTATAACCTTCCCTTTCTCTCCACCTATGTATCTGTCATCGCACCTGCTTTCTATTGTTCCTTTCTAACTAGTTTGTACTCCTCACTCTTTTCTAATTAATCTTTTTACAGTTATGTAACCCCCTGCACATCAGTGGCGTTTCCGCCTTGCTCGGGGTGAAATGATTAAAAAAAAAAAAAGATAGAATAAGACCAGTTTAGACCGGTTTTGAACCTATTCACGCACTATTCAGTAATTTGCTGTAAAGCCTTACAAAATGTGTCTGTCATTTTCATACTTACTTTTATAGACAAACGTTGGTGTGTATTTTTTCATAAACATTAATCGAGTTTTAATCTCGAATCTCTACGTAAACATTGTAAAATTTATTTGAGAGTCTTGACTCACATTGGTTGAGATTCTTATTTGATTTATAGGCAAACATTCGTTAAGATCTACACTTTAATAGGTAAATATTTGTCTGGGGTCAATTCGACCGATGAAAGACCTCAGTGTAAGGGCAATACTTATTTTGGGAGTAAATAAAACTGATGTTTTGAACTAAAAAAAAAAAGAGATGCAAATTTTTCATTATAAATAACCAATTTGTCAATACTTCTGAGATTAGGCAGTGTTTACATTGTTCGGATGTGGTGCAGTGGATATCGGCTCAGAAGGAAAGGTCAGGGAACCTAATTCGAATTCCAGTTGAATTCCTTGCATTCACTTACGCGCAAATACTCTGGGGAAAAGTATACTACCTCATCTCAGAAATATAGACAAATAAAATGATCTATTATTAAACGTCGTACAAATGACAATAGTTCGAATAATGTAAATACTACCTCATCTCAGAAATATAGACAAACAGCATGATTTTTATATTAAACGTCGTACAAATGGCAACAAAGTTGGGGACAATAGTCCGAATAATGTAAATACTGTAAATACTAACTTATCTCAGAAATATCGACAAATAGAATAATCTTTTATTAAACGTCGTACAAATGGCAACAAACATGAGGACAATAGTCCGAATAATGTAAATACTGTAAATACTAACTTATCTCAGAAATATCGACAAATAGAATAATCTTTTATTAAACGTCGTACAAATGGCAACAAAGATGAGGACAATAGTCCGAATAATGTAAATACTGTAAATACTAACTTATCTCAGAAATATCGACAAATAGAATAATCTTTTATTAAACGTCGTACAAATGGCAACAAACATGAGGACAATAGTCCGAATAATGTAAATACTGTAAATACTAACTTATCTCAGAAATATCGACAAATAGAATAATCTTTTATTAAACGTCGTACAAATGGCAACAAAGATGAGGACAATAGTCCGAATAATGTAAATACTGTAAATACTAACTTATCTCAGAAATATCGACAAATAGAATGATCTGTTATTAAACGTTATACAAATGGTATCAAAGATCAGTACAGTAGTCCGAATAATGTAAATATTAAAAATACTGGTTTAATTATAATTCGTTTTGTGATATAGTGGAAGTAAAAATGACCCGGGGAAAAGCCTTATGTCACTTCAATCGGAATTTTCAAAATAAATTTATTTTAACATTAGGGATAGGTTTAGAATTAAGTGGTTTATTTTTGTTCATTTTTAAGAGTCAGCTTTATATCATAACGAGCATAAAATATTTTAAAATATACTATTTTTTTTACTTTCAAAATGATTTAATTATACATTTTTCATGCAAATTAAAAATAAAACATTTAACACAAGAAATGCAAAGACACGCTATCCTTACTGTCTGAAAGGTGCACCTCGACGTGGTGTAATGGTTAATGAGCTTGACTCGCTAGAACAATTATGACTGAATAGTGAATTCTGAACATATATTGTTTAGTCTATGGTTAGGTCTTGAAGGCTGTCACAATGCGTTGAGTAAAATAAAGGAAGGCAAATAAGTTTTTGAGTATTACCTATTTATTAAACATTAATATTTCGAGATCAAAATCTCATCTTCAGAATGGCAGTGAAGCTTGCTATATTGTTAAATATAACAGACAACGAATGTCTATTATGTTTAATCATGAACCGTTCTAAACATCGTATTTTGGCTTTAATTTCATTTGAAATTAAAGACAAAAAATGTCCAACATTTGGATATTTTGTTATTATGTTGGTTCTAAGCTTTCGGCTCACATGACCCATCTTCAGAGAGGTTACAGGGACGTTAACAGAAAGCCATCCACCATCAAAGATGATTTTATCTTGCGTTGACATAAAACATTGCAAAGCAACGATAACAGTCACCGAATAGCAGACGCAGTTTGTAAATTTGTAATGCTGTACTATGCCGTCACAATGTTAACAGAACCATATGTTTAAATGCAATGTAATGTGTTGTGACCAGATTGAAATGATATTTTATTAAGTGTGGGTTGCTTTGATTTAAAGTAGATGGCCTCCAATATCTGAAGGTTCTTTTTACTGTGTGTATGAGTGAGTATTATTGTGTTATCGACTAAAATATGTCTAATATTACATACATAGCTATTCTTTTCTAAGAAATGTTGTTTAATTGAACTATGATCAGAAAGATAGCAGGTAAGTCTACAGGGTCATAATAGACATTCGTTTTCTGTTATATTTTTATATTTAACAAGATATGTTTAGAAAATTATCTGCTACCTCGATACACAATATATATATAAAAAGAGAGATAGAAATAGAGAGAGAGAGAGAGAGAGAGCGAGAGAGAGAGAGAAAGAGAGCGATAAGTATCTTTAATATATATATATATATATATCAATCTGTTTATCTAAACTTATTTATAAATGGAAATTTGTGTGTGTGTATGTGATAAGAAATGATATTCAGAAGTTTCAAGGTTTCAGTTCTTACAATAATGCAGGAAATCGATAATATATATATATATAAAAGGCAAAATGTTTGTGTGTGTGTCTGTTTATCTGCCTGTATGTCTGCATTTCTTTCAGCCCTTTTATTTTAGTTTTTGCTTCGGGTTTGGCTCTAAGTAGGTATAATTGTAGTTCTTAGTCTCAGCCATGATACCATTTACTCAGAGGACTTATTTAGCCTTCAAAATTCAGTTTATGACGAAAAAAACTTTTTTGATAACGATACCAGGAAATCAAAATTTGACTTACATCCATTCATTTTTTTCTGTCCTGTTATTTAAACCATAACTGGAAGGAAGAGACGGATTAATAATTTTCCCAAGGGTATTTGTGCATAAGTTAATACAAGAAATTCAACTGGAATTCGAACTCGGCTCTTCGATTTGTCGTTCCGAAGTCGATATCCACTGCACCACAATGCACATACCGAAATAAAGTAACAAAGCTAAAATTTTTACCACTAATAAATATGTATTTGTTTTTCACTGTTCGATCCATCTCTGTGTTTCATTATATATATATATATATATATATATATATATATATATATAATGATAATATACACGTTAAAAAGTCTGGCTTCTTTTATCGGGTGCCTATAACCCAAAGGTATAATCACACCCATGATTGAGCACTCTGGAAGAATGGTAGACTTTGAAAAACAGTAGCTACTCTGGCATGTACGCATCGCTCATTCAGTAATGAATTAGTGCACTCTGGCTATTGGGCATGCATAATGATAATATACACGCTAAAAAGCCTGCCTTCTTCTACCGAGTGCCTATAGCCCAGAGGTAGAATCGCCGACTGACGCTAATTCGGTCGGGTTACAATCCTGGGTTAAAAGCAATCGGAGTCTAACCGTACTGATGAGCTGTGTTACAGCGAAACAGATCTGTCTGCGGATGACTATATATATATATATATAAAAAGTTTTGTTTGAAGATTATATTTGATCGATACTAGTATTTAAGTAGATATTCTGTTTATAATCAAACAGTATTAGATAATTTTATTTCTACCGGCCTGATTATTTACGTATAATATATATATATATATTACAAATTGTACTTTAGAACAAAGTGTACATTTTGTTTCGACATTGAAAGGACAATGTCTCATCAGATAGTAAACTCTATTTTTGAAAAGAGATGGAAATTTTTATTTCTCTGTGTCTCTTTTTAATGCCCCCCCCCCCGTCTACTCTGGTTTCTCATTTTCCTTACCCCCTTTACCTAGCACATACAATTTTTTTACCAATATAAAGAAGGAAATTGTTCCAACGAGAGAAATTGATACAGAATAAATTAAATGTGCAAGAAGCCGTAAACTTTTCGTTTAAAATGTAGATTTATTGTTGCTATTATTATTATTATTATTATTATTATTATTATTATTATTATTACTTGCGTTTTGTATGATATATTAAGTGTCCACGATCGTATTTGTGTCGCTACACGTGTTTCGAGTCTAAAGTTGGCTTTCTTCAGGTCAATATACTTGTGACTTCACATATTGAGATCAGTTTGTTTTTTTGATGGCCAAGGTATCGTGTATAAATAAATAAGTGGTTGGCAGATGAGAAAGTTTAAAAGTGTGCTTGCGTGTTGGGTTTTTTTTCACGCTTGCAAGTTAAGCTTCTTCTGTCGCTTTCGTTGTCTATAAAGAATTTTTGTCAATGGCTTGCGAAATTCGATTTCATCTTTATACTTCAAAATTGTTTTCAGCAATTTTGATTCAGTTTTACTCTACGGGTCATCTAGTTCTTTATATTGTTTTGGAGATAATATTTGAATTTATTGTGTGTGTGGGTTTGTGTGTGTACGTTTGTGTGTGTATGTGTGTGTGTGTGTGTGTGTGTTTGTTTTTGTTTGTTTTTTTGCATTTGAATTTCATGTGTCTGCATGTTTGTCTTAGGATTTTCATGTTTTTTTATTTTTTTGTTGAGGGAAGGCTTGTATTTCTTTATAAATATTTCTTCCTGCATCAAGAGTGTGTCATAATCTGCATTTTGGTAGATAGGCATGACACTGAATTTCCCTTTACTGCATACTGTTGTGGGAGCATTACCCACATGTCAGAATGAACTCATCCAGATTCTATTTAGTCCAGGAGACAGTACTTGGTGAGGGACTAAGTCGGGTAACTGTAGTAGTAGCATTATTGCGATACTTCAAGACTCTGCTAAGCGCTTATATTTGATTGACCATCTGTATTTATTAGATGTTGTATTGTACTTGATATTGTTGTCAATATATGTATTTAACCCAATCCGTTGTGTTCGTGTTTTCTTTGAGTGGTCTTAAAACCAAGGCCACATCACATTCATGTAAATGTTGGGAGGTATATATATATATAATCATTTCACCCCAAGCAAGGCATTCCACTGCCACTACTGCGCTTGGGGCTACATAGGGGGAGATAAATAGGAAGAGTGGTTAGATATAGGAAATGTCAGAAGTGGGGTGATAGATAGTTGGGTGGGTGGGAAGAGTGTTTGAAAGAATGGAAGTTAGTTTGTTAGGAGGTGTCTATTGACCTTACATTTAAACTCCTGGAGATTGTAGCCGTCGGGGAAGCAGTCATGTGGAAGAGAATTCCACAGTCGGGAAGTGCGAGAAAAGAAACTGTTGGAGTAGAAGTAGAGGTTGTGGTTGCATTTTATCGGTTTCACTCTAAAAGGGTGGGATCTAGTTGCTAATCTAGTATCTCGTGAAAATTCGAACCTAGGGGGCACCAGTGATCTAAGTTCATAGGAGCAGAAGCCGTGAAAGTATTTATAGGAGAGACACAGGGAAGCCACGTCGCGCCGGTGAGAGAGAGTCTGCAGGAGGTCTGCTAAGTCGGTATCGATCACATTACAGACCCATTAACACTATTAACATTTTTTGGACTGTTGACCTCATCTTTGTTGCCATATTCACCTTCAACATCTGTCTATATTTCTGAGATGAGGTATTGTAATTATTTACACTATTTACATTGTTTGGACTGTTGTCCTCATTGTTGTTACCATATTCACCTTCAACATCTGTCTATATTTCTGAGATGAGGTATTGTAATTATTTACACTATTTACATTGTTTGGACTGTTGTCCTCATCTTTGTTGTCATATTCACCTTCAGCATCTGTCTATATTTCTGAGATGAGGTATTGTAATTATTTACACTATTTACATTGTTTGGACTGTTGTCCTCATTGTTGTTACCATATTCACCTTCAACATCTGTCTATATTTCTGAGATGAGGTATTGTAATTATTTACACTATTTACATTGTTTGGACTGTTGTCCTCATTGTTGTTACCATATTCACCTTCAACATCTGTCTATATTTCTGAGATGAGGTATTGTAATTATTTACACTATTTACATTGTTTGGACTGTTGTCCTCATTGTTGTTACCATATTCACCTTCAACATCTGTCTATATTTCTGAGATGAGGTATTGTAATTATTTACACTATTTACATTGTTTGGACTGTTGTCCTCATCTTTGTTGCCATATTCACCTTCAACATCTGTCTATATTTCTGAGATGAGGTATTGTAATTATTTACACTATTTACATTGTTTGGACTGTTGTCCTCATTGTTGTTACCATATTCACCTTCAATATCTGTCTATATTTCTGAGATGAGGTATTGTAATTATTTACACTATTTACATTGTTTGAACTGTTGTCCTCATTGTTGTTACCATATTCACCTTCAACATCTGTCTATATTTCTGAGATGAGGTATTGTAATTATTTACACTATTTACATTGTTTGGACTGTTGTCCTCATCTTTGTTGCCATATTCACCTTCAACATCTGTCTATATTTCTGAGATGAGGTATTGTAATTATTTACACTATTTACATTGTTTGGACTGTTGTCCTCATTGTTGTTACCATATTCACCTTCAATATCTGTCTATATTTCTGAGATGAGGTATTGTAATTATTTACACTATTTACATTGTTTGGACTGTTGTCCTCATCTTTGTTGCCATATTCACCTTCAACATCTGTCTATATTTCTGAGATGAGGTATTGTAATTATTTACACTATTTACATTGTTTGGACTGTTGTCCTCATTGTTGTTACCATATTCACCTTCAACATCTGTCTATATTTCTGAGATGAGGTATTGTAATTATTTACACTATTTACATTGTTCGGATTGCTGGTGTCCTCATCTTTGTTGCCATATTAAGTACTATTTGTGTTTTAAGATCTATCTCTGACATACTTCAGATTATTAAGAAGGTTATTAAGTTTGCCTTGCAGATGATCATTTCTGCAGATATTTCCATCCTTACTGGGTGCCATCCACATGGGACATTCCTCTCAAAGTCCGTTACCCGACAACTCTAATTGCTATTATACAAGGGATAGTCATGAATTTTCAATGAACCTGCACTTTACAAAAAGACAGCGATCAATATCAAATTACTAACCACAAACCAGTGGTTTTCTTTCCCCTGCAGAAGACATTGCCCCACCACTTAGACCACAAAAATGCGAAAATCGACAACGATTTCGTTGGGAAGGTTTTCAAATCGGATCGAATCCGGAAAAAAATTGTCAGTGACAAAAGCAGGATATGCAGTCAGAAAATATATTTTTTCTTCCCTTGAATTAAATTAATTTTATCAAAAATAAATTTATCGGTAACGTCAAATTATTTCCCCGCCATATTTCCGGGAATTGAATTTTGAAATATAATGCAGTAAATGCATTAAATCAATTAATATTAATTTCTTCATACATAGGTTCGAATTTTCACGAGATACTAGATTAGCAACTAGATCCCACCCTTTTACAGTGAAACCGATAAAATGCAACCGCAACTTCTACTCCAACATGTTCTTTTCTCGAACTTCCCGACTGTGGAATTCCCTTCCACAAGACTGTTTCCCCGACGGCTACAATCTCCAGGAGTTTAAATGTAAGGTCAATAGACACCTCCTAACACACTAAGTCGCTTCCATTCTTTCAAACACTCTTCCCATCCTCCCAACTATCTATCACCCACCTTCTGACATTTCCTATATCTAACCACTCTTTCTATTTACCTTCCCCTATGTAGCCCCAAGCGCAATAGTGGCAGTGGAATGCTTTGCTTGGGGTGAAACGATTAAAAAAAAATTCATTTACACTATTTACATTGTTCGGACTGCTGTCCTCATATTTGTTGCCATATTCACCTTCAACATCTGTCTATATTTCTGAGATGAGGTATTGTAATTATTTACACTATTTACATTGTTTGGACTGTTGTCCTCATATTTGTTGCCATATTCACCTTCAATATCTGTCTATATTTCTGAGTTGTGTTTTCATCTTTAGTGTAAATAATTACAACAAAAATGAGGACATCAGTCCAATCAATGTAAATAGTGTAAATAATTACAATACCTCATCTCAGAAATATAGACAGATGTTGAAGGTGAATATGGCAACAAAGATGAGGACAATAGTCCGAACAATGTAAATCCTGTAAATAATTACAATACCTCATCTCAGAAATATAGACAGATGTTGAAGGTGAATATGGCAACAAAGATGAGGACAACAGTCCAAACAATGTAAATAGTTCAAATAGTGTAAATACTTTCATAGTGGTTTGACCCCTGTTTGGGGGATTAACTATTTGCCAATATCTGGGACCCTAACCGGTGCTACCACTCCGGGGCATGGTGGATCTGGGAAGAACGGCAATTTAGAGGTGGTTTCTTGCTCCTCATAACCTGCCAATCAGAGGCCTTGCTGCTGGATGCAGTTTACCATCATGCGCAGGACCTCTTATCTCTTGTCTGGTATTAGCCCGTAACATTCACGTACATGCTATTATCCTTTGAAATGGTGTAAATTCTTCTCTTAACCCCTCCTTACTATAGTGAAATAGTAAGACAGACTGGATTCTATAGCCTCTGGTGGCAACCGGTTTAGGAGAAAGAAAAATTTTGAATTCAAACTAGCCTGGAGAAGGTTGCGATCACTCTGGCTGTCACGCCCAAAGTAATGCCATATGTACTGCGGCTACAGTACTTGTGGTGTCCCGACGACTCAAAAGTGTCACGGGTTAATAAAGAAAATCTCTTGTCTACACCCATCTATTCATGTCTATAACTATCATATTTTTTTATATCAGTCGGTTCCCAGATACTGATGGCTTACGACAATACCACGTTGATACACCGGTTCTCGTACGATCATTAAAGTTAAGCAACGTCAAGCCTCGTCCGTTTCATAATGAGTGATCCCTTAGAAATACCAGAATGTGTAAGCTTGGAAATTTGGTTAATTTAATGGTAAAGAGTTTGGAATTGTAGCTCGGTGAACTGACCTTCGGATTCCAATTTGAATATCTAAACTTATTTATAAATGGAACTTTCTCTGTGTGTGTGTCTGTGTGTGTGTGTCCGTTACCTAAAGACGCCGAAACGACTGAACCGTTGTTCTTGAAAATTTACACAGTTGTACTATAAGCGTCTGCGAGTGTTCTTAGCTAGGTTTTGTGTCAAGGTACACCCGATAAATATCGAAAATCGATAATAGAAAAAATCGGGTTATAGAAGGAGTTGTCCGATTTTAATCAAATTTGATACACTCATAGACAAAGACATAAGAAACGATATTCAGAAGTTGCAAGGTTGCAGTTCTCTCCTTGGATGACTTATTTGACTCCGATATTGGAAATCGATACCCCAATATCCTACCGGGTCTGATCAAAATCAGTTTTTCAGCCCTTTTATTTCAGTTTTTCTTCGGGTTTGGCTCTAAGTAGGTATAATTGTAGTTCTTCGTCTCAGCCATGATACCATTTACTCAGAGGACTTATTTAGCCTTCAAAATTCAGTTTACGACGAAAAAAACTTATTTGATATCGATACCAGGAAATCAAAATTTGATTTACAGCCATTCATTTTTCTTTCAGTCTACGGTTTCGCTTTAACTGGAAACAACTATTGCTTTTTAGTCTTTCGTACCACCGTCCAAAGAGTCTGAGCTCCAGGACAATGGATTAGTTTTAAAGCTTTCATTACACCCGAACAACGCCGGGCTATACTGCTAGTTCTTTATAATCACTTACATGCAAATGCCCTTGGAAAAGGTATAAATCAACTCCTTCTCATACACGGTAGCTGTTATAACTCTTTCCAATATAGATACAGGCTACCTTCCTAACCTTGACAAGAAAATAGGTTTCTCAAGTCCAGTAGCTGTTATCACTCTTTCCAGTATAGATGAAGGCTACCTTCCTAAAATTTTCAGAATAGGTTTATCAAGTCTAGTGGCTGTTATCACTCTTTACATTATAGATGAATGTTACCTTCCTAACCTTGATAGGAAAATAGGTTTCTCAAGTCTTGTTAACACTCTTTCCAATACAGATGAAGGCTATCTTTCTAACCACTTCAGGAAAATAAGTTTCTCAAGTCCAGTAGCTGTTATCACTCTTTCCAGTATAGATGGAAGCTACCTTCAAAACCTTCTTCAGAAAACATAGGCTTCTCAATTCCAGTAGCTGTTATCACTCTTTCCTGTACTGAGATCCAGATCTATTGGTCTACCAAAAGAGATCCTGTGATCTACCACTAGAGGTCTACGTCTATTGACAACGCCTACGTCTCAGGATACTGCATACGACGAGTATCGTCCATTACGTCTACGTACTAAATTGTTCTAACCGGTTACATTTGCCTAAACTGCATGCTACATCGAATGATATATATATATATATATATATATATATATATATATATATATTCCTTTCCGTGACATATCACATATCTTACTCATTAACTCATATCTGAAGTAAGAAGAGATTTGAAAGTAGCTGAAAGTATCGCTCTGGTGTGGCCATCTAAAAACATGTTTTAGTTTTGTAGCAACTTGTGGTATTGTGTAAAACTACTCGTAGGGCAGTTAATTCTATGTCTGATTTTCTTATCGCCTTATCTACACTAAATTTGTTCTTATCAAACTGTTAATGTATTTGGAATTATTAGTATTTACTAAAGCCACATTCTGAATTTTTATGGTGGATTCGGGATTGGTGCAATCAATGTTTTCATTCCAATTCCAGTCATGGTCCTCCACATCTTCTTGAACCTAGTAGCTCTTAATATATGTTGTCTTGTTATTTCTCCTAAACCCTTCTCTTCCATCCATTTGCCCAAGTCAATCAAATATGTTATGCGCTATTTTCTCTCTTTCTATTAGTCCTGTGAGTATCAGATTCTCTAAGTCTTCCTTCCTCATCATGCGTCAAAAAAACTTTAGCTTTCTCCTCCTGATTGTAAGTATAAGTTTCCTTTTTGCTTCCAGTCTCCAAAACCTCGTCTCTGTTCCATGGTATCCTCAGCATCCTTCTGTAGAACCACATTTTTGTTGCTTCGAGTCTCTTCTTCATCTTTGAGATTGTCCAGCATTCACTGCAATATAGGAGAACAGATATCACGTAATATTTCAATATTTATTTCTTTGTTTCCAACGAATATTTCCTGTCTCCTGATACTCTGCTTAGCTTCTGAAATACGTCCTTCGCCATGCCAATACACCTTTCCGTCATCTATCAAATTTAAATTTCTGTACTTGCTTGGTTTTAGTATCTCTGATACGTAATTGACATTTTCGGCTCATCTTTTTGCTGATGATCATGCATTCAATCTTCTTGTAGTATATATTTAGCTCTATTAAAGAGGACCTCGACTTTATGATTTTCTTTCACTCTCTGTCATCTCTGGTGCCTTAGTGACTTTATCGCCTTTATCATAGTAAATGTTAGGGACTAATTAAGATGTTATAAGTGGGCGGACAATACAAATATATTAAGTTTTAAAGGTACCTCATTCTGTTTGTTTATTCTTATATGCTGGACATTATCTAACATTCATTTTCACATAGTTGGACTGATATTAACAGTTCAGTACCCTTTTCTTTGTTTCTAATAAGATTTTCCTGTTTCTTAATATTTTGTTTAGCCTTTGGAAGGCATCTCCAGCATTCACTGCCATATAGGAGGAATGATATTACATAACAGTCCAGTACTCTTTTCATTGTTTCTAATGAGATTTTCCTGTTTCTTAATACTTTGCTTAGTCTTTGGAAGGCATCTCCAGCATTCACTGCCATATAGGAGGACTGATATTACATAACAGTTCAGTATTCTTTTCTTTGTTTCTAATGAGATTTTCTTGTTTCTTAATACTTTGCTTAGTCTTTGGAAGGCATCTCCAGCATTCACTGCCATATAGGAGGAATGATATTACATAACAGTCCAGTACTCTTTTCATTGTTTCTAATGAGATTTTCCTGTTTCTTAATACTTTGCTTAGTCTTTGGAAGGCATCTCCAGCATTCACTGCCATATAGGAGGACTGATATTACATAACAGTTCAGTATTCTTTTCTTTGTTTCTAATGAGATTTTCTTGTTTCTTAATACTTTGCTTAGTCTTTGGAAGGCATCTCCAGCATTCACTGCCATATAGGAGGAATGATATTACATAACAGTCCAGTACTCTTTTCATTGTTTCTAATGAGATTTTCCTGTTTCTTAATACTTTGCTTAGTCTTTGGAAGGCATCTCCAGCATTCACTGCCATATAGGAGGACTGATATTACATAACAGTTCAGTATTCTTTTCTTTGTTTCTAATGATTTTCTTGTTAATACTTTTTAGTTTTCTTTGGAAGGCATTTCTTCCAGCAATTACTTTGCCATATTGGAGGAATGATATTACATCAGTTTCCAGTATCAAGGCAATAGATTTTCCTGTTTCCTTAATACTTTGCTTAGTCTTTGGAAGGCACTCCGCCATGCCATATAGGAGGAACTGATATTACATAACAGTTCAGTATTCTTTTCATTTGTTTCTAATGAGATTTTCCTTGTTTCTTAATACTTTGCTTAGTCTTTGGAAGGCATCTCCAGCATTCACTGCCATATAGGAGGAATGATATTACAATCAGTTCAGTACTCTTTTCATTGTTTCTAATGAGATTTTCCTGTTTATTAATAACTTTGCTTAGTCCTTTGGAAGGCATCTCCAGCATTCACTTTTGCCATATTAGGAGGAATGATTTATTACAATAACAGTCCAGTATCTTTTCCATTGTTTCTTAATGAGATTTTCCTTTGCTTAATATTTGCTTAGTCTTTGGAAGGCATCTCCAGCATTCACTGCCATATAGGAGGACTGATACTACATAACAGTTCAGTATTCTTTTCTTTGTTTCTAATGAGATTTTCTTGTTTCTTAATACTTTGCTTAGCCTTTGGAAGGCATCTCCAGCATTCACTGCCATATAGGAGGACTGATATTACATAACAGTTCAGTCCTCTTTTCTTTGTTTATAATGAGATTTTCCTGTTTCTTAATACTTTGCTTAGTCTTTGGAAGGCATCTCCAGCATTCACTGCCATATAGGAGGACTGATATTACATAACAGTTCAGTATTCTTTTCTTTGTTTCTAATGAGATTTTCTTGTTTCTTAATACTTTGCTTAGTCTTTGGAAGGCATCTCCAGCATTCACTGCCATATAGGAGGAATGATATTACATAACAGTCCAGTACTCTTTTCATTGTTTCTAATGAGATTTTCCTGTTTCTTAATACTTTGCTTAGTCTTTGGAAGGCATCTCCAGCATTCACTGCCATATAGGAGGACTGATATTACATAACAGTTCAGTATTCTTTTCTTTGTTTCTAATGAGATTTTCTTGTTTCTTAATACTTTGCTTAGTCTTTGGAAGGCATCTCCAGCATTCACTGCCATATAGGAGGAATGATATTACATAACAGTCCAGTACTCTTTTCATTGTTTCTAATGAGATTTTCCTGTTTCTTAATACTTTGCTTAGTCTTTGGAAGGCATCTCCAGCATTCACTGCCATATAGGAGGACTGATATTACATAACAGTTCAGTACTCTTTTCATTGTTTCTAATGAGATTTTCCTGTTTCTTAATACTTTGCTTAGTCTTTGGAAGGCATCTCCAGCATTCACTGCCATATAGGAGGAATGATATTACATAACAGTCCAGTACTCTTTTCATTGTTTCTAATGAGATTTTCCTGTTTCTTAATACTTTGCTTAGTCTTTGGAAGGCATCTCCAGCATTCACTGCCATATAGGAGGACTGATATTACATAACAGTTCAGTATTCTTTTCTTTGTTTCTAATGAGATTTTCTTGTTTCTTAATACTTTGCTTAGTCTTTGGAAGGCATCTCCAGCATTCACTGCCATATAGGAGGACTGATATTACATAACAGTCCAGTACTCTTTTCTTTGTTTCTAATGAGATTTTCCTGTTTCTTAATACTTTGCTTAGCCTTTGGAAGGCACCTCCAGCATTCACTGCCATATAGGAGGACTGATATTACATAACAGTTCAGTATTCTTTTCTTTGTTTCTAATGAGATTTTCCTGTTTCTTAATACTTTGCTTAGCCTTTGGAAGGCATCTCCAGCATTCACTGCCATATAGGAGGACTGATATTACATAACAGTTCAGTACCCTTTTCTTTGTTTCTAATAAGATTTTCCTGTTTCTTAATATTTTGTTTAGCCTTTGAAAAGCATCTCCAGCATTCACTGCCATATAGGAGGACTGATATTACATAACAGTTCAGTACTCTTTTCTTTGTTTCTAATGAGATTTTCCTGTTTCTTAATACTTTGCTTCGCCTTTGAAAGGCATCTCCACATTCACTGCCGTATAGGAGGACTGATATTACATAACTGTCCAGTACTCTTTTCATTGTTTCTAATGAGATTTTCCTGTTTCTTCATACTTTGCTTAGCCTTTGGAAGGCACCTCCAGCATTCACTGCCATATAGGAGGACTGATATTACATAACAGTTCAGTACTCTTTTCTTTGTTTCTAATGAGATTTTCCTGTTTCTTAATACTTTGCTTAGCCTTTGAAAGGCATCTCCAGCATTCACTGCCATATAGGAGGACTGATATTACATAACAGTTCGGTACTCTTTTCTTTGTTTCTAATGAGATTTTCCTGTTTCTTAATACTTTGCTTAGCCTTTGGAAGGCAGCTCCAGCATTCACTGCCATATAGGAGGACTGATATTACATAACAGTTCAGTATTCTTTTCTTTGTTTCTAATGAGATTTTCCTGTTTCTTAATACTTTGCTTAGCCTTTGGAAGGCATCTCCAGCATTCACTGCCATATAGGAGGACTGATATTACATAACAGTTCAGTACCCTTTTCTTTGTTTCTAATAAGATTTTCCTGTTTCTTAATATTTTGTTTAGCCTTTGAAAAGCATCTCCAGCATTCACTGCCATATAGGAGGACTGATATTGCATAACAGTTCAGTACTCTTTTCTTTGTTTCTAATGAGATTTTCCTGTTTCTTAATACTTTGCTTAGCCTTTGGAAGGCATCTCCAGCATTCACTGCCATATAGGAGGACTGATATTACATAACAGTTCAGTACTCTTTTCTTTGTTTCTAATGAGATTTTCCTGTTTCTTAATACTTTGCTTAGCCTTTGGAAGGCACCTCCAGCATTCACTGCCATATAGGAGGACTGATATTACATAACAGTTCAGTACTCTTTTCTTTGTTTCTAATGAGATTTTCCTGTTTCTTAATACTTTGCTTAGCCTTTGGAAGGCAGCTCCAGCATTCACTGCCATATAGGAGGACTGATATTACATAACAGTTCAGTACTCTTTTCTTTGTTTTCCTGTTTCTTAATATTCTGCCTAGTATTTGGGTGGCAACTTTGGCCTTCCCAATGCTTCTTCGGATCTCAGTGTCGCCTGCCAGTCTCATTTTTTGGAAGTATTATGAATTTGAGCGACCAGGAAATGCCTCCTAAAATAAATTATTTAATGATATTTGTTTAAGTTTCAGCTTTTTTTTAATGCAGTCTAATGTTTACGCAGCCACTTCTTATTTGGTTTTTTATTTTTAGAGAGGGGATTTTTTTTATAAAGAAGATTTTTATGTGTTCTCTTTATAAATCACGCTCGACCTCACAAAAATAGAAATTTGTGGTTAGGGCTAAATTCCGTGGGAAATGCACAGAAGGCTCTTCTAAATAGTATGATTGATTCTGCACAAGTCTTCAGTTTAGCCGAAGTAAGACGATAAAGCCAATAAGATGCAAAGATCTATCAACTGTCATAGCGGCATCATCAACAGACTGAATGGACTCTTCCAACCATTACTTATACCGCCCCTCACAAGAGGTGGGAGGGAGCAGCCTGAGGAGAGGGCCCTCAAAGCGGCCCGAAATCAGCCGAGAGTCGGTCTACGAACACTGCTACCTTAACGACCATTACGAGTCCCAGTTCTAAGGCCGAGGGTCGAATCATAGTATTCCACACTAACTTGTATTATCGTTCCTTCTAATCAAGTTCCAAGTATTGTATTCTTTCCGTATTTTATATATATATATATATAAATATATATATATATATATATATATATATATATATATATATTCGTATTTTCCTATTTGGTTATTTTCGCGTTATTCTTGCTGGGCATTTAACCGGGTCCACGACAGAAACCAGACCGAATTGTCATCAGTCGGTGGTTCTACATCTGAGCTATTGCCACTTGGTAGAAGAAGGCAGACTTTTAGCATGTGATATACCACGTAAACACACGCCAGTAGCTAAGAGTGTTCTAATTCATTACTGAATGAACAATGCGTAGATGCTAGAGTAGCTACTGTTTTTATATTAATCATTTCACTCTAAGTAAGAAGATAAGAAGGGTTAGAATCTATGGGAAAGAATTTGTGGTTGTGAGAATCTTTAGCAAATGGTTTGTATATTCCATTATTGAGTTCGAAAGTTACGTCAAGGAAGTTGATAATACTAGCTCAAGTGGTGGTAGTGTTTTTGAGATTGTGGTCATTAAAAACTTGATGCTTCTCTAGAGCTACCAAGGGTGTTTTCATCGTGACAACATCACTAGATGGGTTGCCCTACCACGGCTTAAGCAAGGCCCATTCACCCTCATTGAGAGAAGGATATCATAGTATTCCACCCTAAATCGTATTATCGTTCCCACTAACCAAGTTCCAAGTCTTGTATTCTTTCCGTATTTAATATATATTCGTATTTTCCTATTTGGTTGTTTTTGCGTTATTCTTACTGTACCCTTCACCGGATCCACGACAACAATGAAAAAACTTTATAAGGAACATGAAACCCAATCCTAGACCGAAAACAATCTACTCCTTTTCAAAAGAGTGGAGAGGAGTGTTTACCGGGCAATGTTTAAGAAAGAGAGAATATTTTTTTAGTGTAAATCAGATCAGTTCAATAACATTTAACCAGACAAGTTTATCTTCTGTTTACTACCCAGTTTTATGAAAAAGTGTGGCTATGAAGCTCACTCAGCTAAACCCACTAAAGTATCATGGACATTTAATTTACATATTTTAGTAGAAGCCCTACGTTAAAATATCAAAAGGATATTCATTGAAATTGATTTGTATGGTGCATATTGTATTCTTATGAAATATATCGTCGGTGAAAAGAGGATTGGAAGAATTGACCCGGATATATATATATACCAGAAAAAATCTCGGTATCAATGTCGATAAAAATTCAAATATGACGGAAAAATACTACAAATTCCTACAACGGGAGACCAACTTGACGTAGAAAACGGAAGAACAAGATCTTGAATTATTTCCGAAGAAGAAAATAAAATTACTGTTTCATATTTATTTAGTTATTACCCATCGTCATATAAATTTTTCCTGATCACACGCACAAATATAGATAGATAGATAATGAACACAGTGAGATAGATAGATAAATAGATTCTAAAGGATGTTATGTTTCCGATATTGCTATGTTATCCTCATGTTTTGACTCTAATGTAACTTATTTTATCTTTTTGAAAAGAAGCGTTCTTTAAAAAGTATTATGTGAAGCTATATATATATATATATATATATAGTCATCCGCAGACTCGCTGTATCATAGCCCATCAGTACGGTTAGACAGCCGATTGCTTTTTACCCAGGATTGAAACCCGATCGAATTAGCGTCAGTCGGCGATTCTAGCTCTGAACTACAGGCGTTCGGTAGAAGGAGGCAGACTTTTTAGCGTGTATATTATCATTATACACGCCCAATAGCTGAGCGTGTTGTAACTCATTGCTGAATGTAGGATGCGTAGATGCCAGAGTAGCTACTGTTTTTCAAAGTCTACCATTCTTGCTCAATCAGGGTGTATATATATATATATATATATATATTAATTCAGATACTTTAATCCAATCGGAAAAAGCAGTAAGGTAAATTCCAAAAACCCGATCTTAATCAATATTAAAAATTTTATTTTAATATTAAAAAATGATAAGGGAAGAATTAATCCTTTTTTAATTTATATATATATATATATATATATATATATATATATATATATACGTGCGTGTGTTTGTGTGTGTGTGAGAGTATATACTATATGACTTGTACAAATTTATATATATATATATATATGTGTGTGTGTGTGTGTGTGTGTGTGTGTGTGTGTGTGTGTGTGTTTGCTCCAAATTCGTGTGTGAATTCGATGGTAAGTTCAACATTGTTCTATTTCATAATTATCGCCCCTTTTTTTCAATCATTTCACCCCAAGAAAAAGTGGCGTCTGCGACTAGTGCGCTGCGTGTTACAGTGAGAGAAAAAAACAAGGTACAGGTGATGTCGAAGAAAAGGATAACAGAAGGATAGCGATCAATGAGCTAGAAGATGGCAATTGACGTTACATTTAATCTTTTGGAGATTGTAGTTATTAGTAAGAATATCAATGAAACATATATAAGAAACAGTAAAAGAAGCATGATTGCCACTGATGTACAGGGGGGTTACAGTGAGAGAAAACATGGTAAAAGAGATGTCGACGAAAGGATAAAAGAAGGATGGAAATCAGCGAAATAAATGATGGCAATTGACGTTGCATTTTAAACTCATGGAGATTGTAGCTATTAGGGAAGCAAGTATACAGAAGAGAGATTTACAGGTTGGCAGTGCGAGAAAAGTAACTGTTCAAGAAGATGTGGTGGTTACATTTAACTATTTCGACAGTAAAAGGCTGGGACTTTCATGACAGTTTACTAGCACGCGTAAAGCCTTGTGGTCGGAGCACCAGGGGAAAAAGACTCGACAGAGTAGTTGCCATGAAAAATATGTAGAAAAGACAGAGGGAAGCCACGACATGTCGGTTAGAAAGTGACTGAAGTCCGGATGCAAAGCCAAGATGGATTTCATTGCAGATCCTCATTTGCATTTTGTAAAGAACCTCAACACAAAGAGCAGTAGCAAAATTATATTCTGACGAGAACCTCGAGATGAATAGCAGGAATACCCGACCTCATAGGTCAGCAGTATTCAATGCACGGACAAATGGAAGATTTGTAAATGGGCAACATGGACTCTGACGAGAACCTCGAGGTGAATGGCAGGAGCACCCGACCAGATATGGCAACAGGATTCAATGCACGGACAAATGGTAGATTTGTAAATGTGCAAGATGGATTATGACGAGAACCTCGAGATGAATAGCAGGAGCACCCGACCAGATATGGCAACAGGATTCAATGCACGGACAAATGGTAGATTTGTAAATGTGCAAGATGGATTATGACGAGAACCTCGAGATGATTAGGAGGAACACACGACCAGATATGGCAACAGTATTAAATGCAAGGGCAAATGGTAGATTTATAAATGTGCAAGATTGATTATGACGAGGAACTCCTGATGAATAGCAGGAGCACACGAACAGATATGTCAACAGTATCCAATGCAAGGACAAATGATAGATTTATAAATGTGCAAGATTGATTATGACGAAAACCTTGCGATGAATTGCAGGAGCACACGATTAGATATGGCAACAGTATCTAATGCACGGACGAATGATAGATTTATAATTTTGCACAATAGACATTGATAAGAAAAAACTTTCTGGCCTAACACAGACACCTAACCTCCCTAGCAGGAGATGCGGCTATAGATCCAGTATATTTCAGTTTAGATCGGTTGAAAAAATGATGAGGCGCATCGTGTTGCTCTCAATAAGGGGACGTCATCTATTTATCTTAGATAACGGGAGACAGACAACACGGTGAGAGGCTAGTCGTTCGACATCCCACGGACAACCAACGGTCTATCGACGGCCGGCCGTCTAGCGAGAGAGCGAGCGACGGAAGACATAGCAGCGTAGGCGGCGGTAATGTTCGTGAGAGGTGCAATGGTGATACCGAAGGAGGGACGAGATGCCGTCGACTGCGACACAGCTGAAAATGGGACGAAACTAAGAGCTCTTAGTTATGACGTGCTTAAATAAGGCCGGATTTTAAGAATTCATGCAAAAGACAGAGGAGAATACTCCTAATAGGCGAGCCCATGTAAAAGCTGATTTTTTATTCTAGAAAGTGTGACCGAAAGAGAAGAAACAGTGGTTAGTCGTTAATTTGCATATCTATAATAAGGATGTCCGTTGTGGTGCAGTGGGTATCGGCTCAGAACGAGAAATCAGGGAGCCGTGTTCGAATTCCAGTTAAATTCCTTGCATTCACTTACGTGCGAATACCCTTGGAAACGGTATTAATCTGTCTCTTCCCTCCAGTTATGAATTAAATAACAGGGCAGATTGGGTTCTATAGCCCTGGCTAGAAACCAGTCTCCTATAGAAAATAATGGTAACCTATTGCGGGATAATCTTCTTTCCAATCAGTCATGTCACTTTCGAGACATGATCGACCAACACAACTGTTTGTAACACCAAAAATGAACAGATGGCAAGGATTATGGCAACTTTCACCGAGTTAAACAAGGAGACTGTTTTGAAGAATTGCAGGAGATTCCAAAATCATCGGGAGGCCGTGGTTGAAGACAATAGCGATTTTATTGAATAAATTCCTTCGAGTGAATTTCAAGATAGTTGTGTGTAATTTTGGTAAATATATCTGTTAAAATGAGATGTCAGTGTTATTTTCATTTTTACGTCATCATTTAGACGAGTATTCATCCATCACACCCAGTAGATAGATAGATAGATAGATAGATAGATAGATAGATAGATAGATAGATAGATAGATAATGAACAAAGTCAAGTAGATAGATAGATAGATAGATAGATAGATAGATAGATAATAAACAAAGTCAAGTCGATAGATAGATAGATAGATAGATAGATAGATAGATAGATAGATAGATAGATAGATAATGAACAAAGTCAAGTAGATAGATAGATAGATAGATAGATAGATAGATAGATAGATAGATAGATAGATAGATAGGATATGAACAGACTCAGATAGATAGATAGATAGATAGATAGATAGATAGATAGATAGATAGATAATAAACAAAGTCAAGTAGATAGATAGATAGATAGATAGATAGATAGATAAACAAAGTCAAGTCGATAGATAGATAGATAGATAGATAGATAGATAGATAGATAGATAGATAGATAATAAACAAAGTCAAGTCGATAGATAGATAGATAGATAGATAGATAGATAGATAGATAGATAGATAAACAAAGTCAAGTCGATAGATAGATAGATAGATAGATAGATAGATAGATAGATAGATAATGAACAAAGTCAAGTAGATAGATAGATAGATAGATAGATAGATAGATAGATAGATAGATAATGAACAAAGTCAAGTAGATAGATAGATAGATAG